>PVIA01003617.1:50008-162653 GCA_004024845.1 Tonatia bakeri | reverse complement strand
ATTTTGTTTATCTTTTCAAAGAACCAGCTCCTGGATTCATTGATCCTTAGAATTGTGTTTTTTCCCTATGTCATTTAATTCTGCTCTGATCTTGGTTATTTTTTCTCTTCTACTTGCTCTGGGCTGTCTTTATTGTTGCTCCTTGAGTTCTTGTAGGTGTAGGGTTAGATTGTTTGAAATGTTTCTATTTTTTTAGGTAGGCTTGTATCACTAAGAACTTCCTTCTCAGAACTGCCTTTACTATGTCCCATAAGTTTTGGGTTGTTGTGAGTTCATTTTTGTTTGTTTCCAGGAACTTTTTGATTTCTTCCCTCATTCTTGACCCATTCATTGTTTATTAGCATACTATTCAATTTCCGTGATTTTGAGTGTTTTGGGTTTTTTTCCTTGGGATTGGTTTCTGGTTTCACTCCTTTGTGGTTGGAGAAAATGCTTGATACAATTTCAATTTTCTTGAATTTGTTGAGGCTTATATTGTGTCCTATCATGTGGTCTATCTTTGAAAATGTTCCATGTGCATTTGAAAAGAATGTGTATGTAGCTTCTTTGGGATGAAAGGCTGTATATATATCAGTTAAGTCCATTTCATCTAGGGCATTGTTCAAGGCCACAATATCTTTGATGATATTCTGTTTGGAAGGTCTGTCCATTTTTGACAGTGGGGTGCTAAAATCCCCTACTATAATTGTGTTGCTGTCAATATCTTTCTTGAAGTCCTCCAAGATTTTCTTTATGTATTTGGGTGCTCTTATGTTGGGTGCATGTATATTTACAATGTTTATGTCTTCTTGGTGGATTCTTCCCTTGAGTATTATGAAGTGACCTTCTGGGTCTCTCTTTATGTCACTTTTTTTGAAATCTATTTTGTCTGGTATGAGTATTGCTACCCTGGCTTTTTTTTTTCCTATTCATTTGCTTGGAAAATTTGTTTCCAGTCGTTCACTTACTGTATGTGTATGTCTTTTGTCCCGAGGTAGGTCTCTTGTAGGCAGTATTTGTGTGGCTCTTGCTTTCTTATCCATTCTGCTATACTGTGTCTTTTGATTGGAGCATTTAATCCATTTACGTTTAAGGTTATTATTGATAAGTACTTATTCATTGCCATTTTTGTACCTGTGTTCCTCTCTCTCTCTCTCTTTTCCTTCCTTTCCTTAAAGAATTCTCTTTAGCATCTCTTCCAGAGCTCGTTTGGTGGAGGTATATTCTTTTAGACTTCTTTTGTCTAGGAAGCTGCTTATTTGGCCTTCTATCTTGAATGACAGCCTTGCTAGGTAAAGTAGCCTTGGTTGCAGGCCTCTGGTTCTCAGTACTTGGAATATTTCTTGCCATTCTCTTCTGCCTTGGAGCGTTTCCATTGAGAAGTCAGCTGCTAACCTTATTGGAGCTCCCTTGTATGTTACTTCTTGTTTCTCCCTTGTTGCCTTTCAAATTCTCTCTTTGTCTTGTAATTTTGTCCCTTTAATTATGATTTGTCCTGAAGTGGGTCTCTTTGGGTTCCTCTTGATTGGGACTCTGTGTTTCCTGGATTTGTGCAGCTTTTTCTCTCATCAAATTAGGGAAGTTTCCCATCATTACTTTTCCAAACAAGTTTTCTATCCCTTGCTGTTCTTCTTCTCCTTCTGGTATCCCTGTTATATAAATATTATTATGTTCCATATTGTCCTGCATTTCCCTTAACCCCCCTTCATTCTGTCTGAGCCTTTTTTTCCTTGCTCTTTTTTTTTGTGTTTTTCTACCTTGTCCTACAACTCACTGATCCAATCTTCTGCTTCATCAATCCTGCTTTTGATTCCTTCTACTGTGTTCTTCAGTTCAGAAATTGTATTCTTCATTTCATCTTGGCCCTTGTTGATAGTTTCTATTTCCTTTTTCATGTTGATGTAGTTTACAGTGAGTTCATTGTAGTTTCTCTGTAGGTTCTGGTAGGTCATTGTGAGCTCATTGAGTTTCCTGATAATCATTGCTTTGAACTCAGTATCTGAGAGTTGAGTTGCCTCTCTTTCATTTAGCATTCTTTCTGAGGATTCCTCCTTTCCTTTCATTTGGGGATTGTTTCTTTGTCTTCCCATTGTTTGTGAGACTCTTCTTGTTAGCCTCAGCTTCTTAAATTGATCTGTTCCAACTCCCTGGGGTTATAGTGTGAACTTGTATGGTAGGATAGCTGTGAGATTTAGTGGTGCAGTCTCCTTGATCTCCTGAGCTCACTGATCTTGGGCTGTCATTTAAGTTGGCTTTGTGTTTGTCTTCGGGTTTTGATTGTTGGGTTTTTCTTTGGTGGGTCCTTCCCATCAGCTGGTTAATTGAGGGTCACTCTGTCCACCACTTCTTGTATTTTGTTGTGCTGGTGTGAGCAGGTTGTGTTGAAACTGGTTCTTCCATGTGTACAAGGTTTTGAGGATTCTCTCTTGCTCTTTTTCAGTTTTTTTGTTCTGGATAATTTCTCCACTATTTAGTTGTATTTCCAGATAGGTCCTGGATTGAGGTTGTGTGGCTTCCACTCCTTCCTTCACCTTCTTTTGTCATTACCTGTTGGTGGTTCCTTTGTTGGTGGGTTTCCTCTTCCAGCAGGTATCCTGGTGTTCACAGCTTCCATCTACTCTTTTTTGTGAGCAGTTAGAGGGGGAAGGCAAAATGGTTTCAGAGAGCAGGAGTGTATTCTATGATATTTACAGTAGCAGCCAGTAGAGAAGAGATAGGTGATTTTTTGGCTATGTATAATGTTAACCATGATATTCCACTCAAGTAGCCCTTTTTTTTAGAAATGGTGGAAAGAAAATAAGACTCTTGTTGGGGAGGGAAAGATTGTGAGTTGAATCTAGAAAGCAGTGAACTTGTGGGAGGTCAGATTCTGAGGTAAAGTGAGAGTAAAGGATAGAAAATAGGTGTAGTGTGTGAGAGAGTAGAATTAACCACAACAGTAATAGAGTTTGGAAAACCATGAAGTGGGCTAAGATCTGGGAGGGGTGTTTTGTAGTATTTATAATTGTATAGAACAGCTATTATTTACAATCATAATGTAGCAACAATCATATGACAGAATCTATGTAATCTGGACAACCAGAATAGGGAGTATAGGACCTTGAGTAGTGTACTAATGGAACACAAGTGAAGTGAAAGACAGTAAATTAACAATACACTATGAAAGAGATAACAAGGGAAACCAGTCAAACAATACAATTTAATCAGCCAAGAAAAGAATACTAAACAGAAAGAAGAGGAATACAAAAATACTAATAAAATAAAAGATGTAAGAATAATGAAAAAATAATAATGCAAATATGCAATAACTTGCAGGTTCTCTGTAATAGTAAAGTAAATTTTTAAAAATATTTTATTTATTTATTTTTAGAGAGGGAAGGGAGGGAGAAGGAGAGAGAGAAACATCAATGTCTGGTTGCTGGGGTCCATGGCCTGCAACCCAGGCATGTGCCCTGACTGGGAATCAAACCTGCAATGCTTTGGTTCGCAGCCTGTGCTCAATCCATTGAGTTACACCAGCCAGGGCCATAAAGTAAAATTTGTCTCACTGTCTCAGCTGTTGGATTGACCCCTCTTTGGGTCCAACTCTGGTCTTTTCACAATTCCAGGTTTTTTGTTCTCACTTGTGAGAATTTAAAAAAGAATGAAGAAGGAAGGAAGGAAGAAGAGATAAAGTGGGAAAGAGAAGAAGAAGGAATAAAACAAGAAAAGAGGAAAAAGGTGTTGAAAGATAAAAAAATAATAAAAATTTAAAAAATTACTTAAAAAAAAAAAGCCTCTTGCTGGCTTCAAACTGGCCAAACCAGTTTTGCTGCTCTTGCTGGCTGCAACAGGCTGAGGGGTGACTGGTTTTGCTTTTCTCCCTTCCTGATCCACTCTCAGTCAGCCTCCATCCAGTTCCCCAGCAGCCTCTTGTCCCTCAGGTTCCACAGGTTCGGGTGCACACTGTCCCCAGGGCTACGAGTGTGACAGCCTGGTGCCTCTCCCCAGGGCTTTGGGTGTGGGTTGAGGGCCTTCCACAAAGTGCACTCTCCCCAGGTTGCGGGTGTGTTTGCTTGGCCGGCACCTCTGGTCCCTCAGGTTTGGGTGTGCACCCTTCCCAGGATTATGGGAGTGTGCACAGGGCCTTTTGCTCCACCTCAGGAGCACCATGAGCTGAGAGGGGAGGAGGCTGGAGTAGCTGCTGCAGGAGAATTCCTCAAACAGTGTCTCTTTTTTCAGTTTTTTTTTTTTTTTTTGGAAATTCCTCCTACTCAAGTCTGCTGCTCCTACAGAGGCCTGACCTCTCACACTGCCCAGTTCTCGAATCAGACCAGTGACTATGGGGTCAGGGCCCTTCACTGCCCGACTCTCAACTCTCCCCAGCCAGCGTCCACAGATTCTGTGGGTGCTCACAGCCTGTGTGTTTGCCACTTAGTCCTTATTCCTCTCTCTACGACTTCAAGCATCCAGGTCCCTCCTGGTGATGCTCAATCCTTGTTTGGCAGGGGAGGGAGCCGTTGACCTGGTTCTCTTCCAAGAACCCTGTGGCAGACTGGAGGGTGCCAGGCCTGGGGCTGCAGTGCCCTGGTCCTTGCGCTGGTCCCAGAGACCTTATTGTCCTGAAGCACTCTCCTTACCATCTGGTTTTTCAATGTCCTCTACGATTTTTGGTCTCCTATCTCCATGTATGCTGGGGTACTGTTGGCTGTTTGCTCTCCTCCTCCATAGATTTGCTAGGTTTTTCTCCCATGTGTAGGGGAAAGTGGAATCTGCTTCCACCTACCTCACCACCATCTTCAGTCCGGCCTTAGATTTTCTGTCTGCTTATGTTGATGTCTTACTCTGAAATATTCTTGCTTGTATCATTAAACTTATGGTAACTCCTTATATAAAATTCTGCCATAGCTTTACATGCACTTTTAAGTAATGAGTTTTTATTTGTTATATCAAAAAGTAGGATTTATGTTTCCTGAATAAGGCAAGACATCTCTTGATAACTATGAATTCTTGGTGAATGCTCTCTTTTCACTCTCATGGTACTGAGACCTCCCTCTTGAGTTGCCTCTTTCTTGGTTTGTTCTACATTCTTTTTATCATTCAGTGATGAAGGAAGAGGTTTTATCCCAGTTGGGGTTTTAGAAGGAAGAGTGGTTTTTCTGATTGGGCCTGAATCATGAAGGATCACCTCGTTGCAATGCTCCCAGTTTATTTCCATTAAACAAAACTTCTGGCTGCCCTGAATGACATTATAACTCCTAAATCAATTCATTCTTTCAATAAATATTTAATAAGCACTCTTTATGTGCTAAGTACTGTTCTGGCACTTGGGACACATTTGTGAATAAAACCAACAGTTATACCTGTTCTCTTATACCTTATTTTCTAGATAGGAGAAAAAGACAATACACAATAAACAAAATCAAAGAATTTCACTTTACAAGTAAGAAGAACATGTATATACTAGTCTATTCTTTTAAAAAACATTTTAGTTATTGATTTTTAGAGAGAGGGAAAGGGAAGGAGGAAGGAAGTGAGAGAAACATTGTCAGTTGCCTCTTACATGCCACCAACGGGGAACCTGGTCTGCAACCCAGCCATGTGCCCTGACGGAGAATCCAACTGGCAGCCTTTCACTTTGCAGAATAATGCCCAAACAAAATGAGCCACATTGGTCAGAGCGAGTATATTCTAATGGTTAAAAATACAGTCACATTAGGAGTTAAAACTATATGGAGTTCACAAAATGTTATAAAATATTTCAGTTCCAGAATCTGTGCATGGTGCCTGTATCAGTGGAGAGATTGGTCAGAAATTGCAGTTTGTGGCTCCCTCCACTCCCGGGTCAGGGGGCTCCACTTCCGAGTGGGGAACCCACAGACACAGGCGAGGAGTGACTTAGGAAGGTGTGTGAGGTGGGGAAGATCCAGGCTACATGCACACAGTGAGCAGCGTGTCCATGGCTGCAGTGCCAAATGCCAAATGAGAGAGTGCCGGGGAGAGAGAGAGAAAGAGAGAGAGAGAGAGAGGACTCTATCTATACCTGGGTTGGTTGGAGGCAGGCTGCGGCCAGCGGTGACCATGAGAGACTTCTGGCTTTTTGGAGAGCTGGTGTGCGTGGAAAGCTGGACAATGACTTGGTGCTGAAGTGGGTGTGTCACAGAGAGACTTTTTAAAGGGGGAGCTGAAGCGTGAGGGCAGGGACCCCGTGTGCATCTGCCCTGCCAACAAAGGGAGAAGATCTAAAGCACAGTTTCTTCCCACTGAATACAGCTGGGAAGGGAGATCAGCAAATTGCGCAGTAATGGGATTTCTGGCTCAGACCAGAACAGCTAGCAAGCCGGGGACTACATAAAATGGAGAGTTTAGGTCTGTGTCTACTATGAAGGCAGTGGACTGGGAATTAGACAGGAAAATGTTGAGCACCTGAGATCAATTACAGCTAGGCAGAACCCTCTTCCCTGGCAGAATTCAAACCTCTGGAAAAGGAAGGATGTACCCAGTCCCCACCACCTGCAGGATTGCAAGCACCACATCCAATGAGTTAACTCAGCAAAACAGGCAGGACAGAGTCAAAACCCCCCTGCAGGGTGCATATCCATAGGAGACCTGAAGAGAATCTCCAAAAGGACCCAATTTGAACTTTTCTCAGAAAGACAAAAGACAGTAGTTCCTAGGGCGCTATTCCACTGAGGCCAGCCAGGCAGGGAGATAAGAAATCAGCACAGAACAGAGTATTCAGCGTCCCACCCAGCCTCAGCTCTCACACAGAGCTGCCAACAGCACCCAGTAAGAAGGAGCTGATCTTCTTATACAAATTGGCCTCTCCCTTGAAGCAGACAGCTAGTTCATCAGAAACTATACATGATTGGAAATAAGCTGGGACAGACCAAGATGGGTAGCACATGGGCAGGGGAAGACAGCCACAATTTTCCCAAAATACTGAAGAGCACTTCCCAGGGGAGCCACAGGAGCCCCGCCCTTCTGATCACAATAGAAGCTCACTCTAGAGGCAGGTGAAGGTGGTATATGTGGTGCTGCCAGAATTTGGATGACCCACCCCTGGACCTTGAGCTAATAAAAAGCCAGAAGTGGAACCAGAAGAAGACAAAAGGCAAACACCAAACTCTGCTGGTTGAATTCCACCTCATTCTTATTCAGAATCTGCATTATTTTTTCTCTTGCATAGCCTTTTAACATTTCTTTGTTTTTTTCAATTGCGTTCCAACTCATTCATTATTTTTGTCTTTTATTCATCCTTCTTTTTATTTAGATTTTTCTGTACTTTTTAATTTTATTTTTATTTCACATCTCACATTACACTCTTCTCTCATTGTACTCCCGTTTTGCCTTCCTCCTGCCCTAGATTATTTGAATTTGGAATTTTATTTTTTCCTTTTCTTAGCCTGGATTCTATTCCTTAATATTATTATTTATTTTTCTTTACTGTAGACCTTCATATTCTTTTTCCCTTTCTTATACTGTTCTTATTCTCTCTCCAAACTTTATCTTGGCACATCTGTCATTGTTATTGAACCTGTTGAGAGAAGAGAAACACAGGTATGGAAAAAATGGCAACTAATAAGTACCTATCAATAATATCCTTAAGAATGAATGGATTAAATACTCCAATCAAAAGACCTAAGGTACCTGAATGAATAAGAAAACATGACCCATATATATGCTGTCTACAAGAGACTCACCACAGAACAAAAGACCTACACAGGCTGAAAGTGAAGGGATAGAAAAAATATTCCAAGGAAATGGTCATTGAAAAAAAGATGTGTAGCAATACTTATACACACAAAATAAACTTCAAAACAAAGGCCATAGAAAGAGACAAAGAAGGTCACAACATAATACTTAAGGGAATAGTCCGAAAAGAGAATATAACCCTTTCAAACATATGTGTACCCAATGTAGGATCACCTAAAATATACAGAAAATCTTGGAGGACTTCAAGAAAGATATTGATAGCAAAATAACCACCATAGGGGATTTTAACACCCTACTGTCAACAGTGGATAGATCTTCCAAAAGAAGAAACAAGGATAATGTGGTATTGAATAACACTATAGATCTTAATTGTTATATAAAGAACTTTTCACCCAAAAGAAGCAAAATATACATTTCTTTCTAATGCACATGGAATATCTTCAAAGACAGACCATATGGTAGGACACAAAACAAGCCTCAAAAAAATTCAAAAAAATTAAAATCATATCAAGAATATGCATAAATCACAATGGATTGAAACTAGAAACCAATTCCAAGGAAAAAACTCAAAAACAATCAAATACATGGAAACTGAATAACATGTTATTAAATAATGATGAGTTAACAAGGAGATCAAAGAAGAAATCAAAAGGTGTCTGGAAATAAATGGAAATGAACACACAACAACCCAAAACCTATGGGAAACAGTGAAGGCAGTCCTGAGGTGGAATATCATAACAGTACAGGCTATCTAAAGAACAGGAAAATCTCAAATAAACAATCTAACCCTACATCTACAAGAACTAGAGAAAAAACAAAAAACGAAGCCAAGAGCAAGTAGAAGGAAGAAAATAATCAATACCAGAGCAAAATTAAATGACATAGAGACTAAAGAAATGATTCAAAGGATCAGTAAATCTAGGAGCTGGTTCTTCAAAAAGATAAGCAAAATTGACAAACATTTAACCACACTCATTAAGAAAATATACAAAGGACCCAAATAAATAAAATCAGAAATGAAAGAGGTGAAGTCACAAATGATATCATAGAAATGCAAAGGATTGTAAGAAATTATTATGAACAACTATATGCCAAGAAATTGGACAATCTGGGTAAAATGGAAAAATTTCTAGAAATATACAATCTTCTAAAACTGAATTAAGAAGAAACAGAAAGCCTGAATAGATTGATAACAACTAATGAAATTGAAGCAGTAATAAAAAAAAAGAAACTCCTGGCAAACAAAAGCCCTGAACCAGATGCTTCACAGGTAAATTTTATCAAACATTTAAAGAACTAACTATTATCCTTTTCAAACTATTTCAAACAATCCAAGACTTCCAAAATCTTTTCACAAGGCCAGTATCATCCTAATTCCAAAACCAGGTAAAAACACAACAAAGAAAGAAAACTACAGGCCAATATCTCTGATGAGCATACATGCTAAAATCCTCAACAAAATATTGGCAATGCAGATTCAACAATACATTAAAGAGATCATACACCATGACCAAGTGGGATTCATCCCAGGGATACAAGGGTGGTACAATATTTGCAAACCAATAAACATAATATACCACATAAACAAAATGAAGGACATAAATCACATGATGATATCAATAGATGCTGAAAAAGCAGTTGCTAAAGTACACTGACCATTTATGATAAAAACGTTCAGCAAAGTGGGAATAAAGAGAGCATTCCTCAACATAATAAAAGACATATATGAGAAACCTACAGCCAACATCATACTCAATGGGGAAAAGCTAAAAGTGTTCCCCTTAAGATCAGGAACAAGGTAAGGGTGTCTGCTTTTGCCACTCTTATTCAGCATAGTACTGGAAGTTCTACCCACAGTAATGAGACAAGAAAAAGAAATAAAAGGCATCCAAATGGGAAAGGAGGAAGTAAATAACTGTCATTATTTGCAGATGACATGATAGTGTATACAGAAAACCCTATAGTCTCCACCAAAAAAACTACTCGACCTGATAAGTGAATTTGGAAAAATAATGCGATAAAAAGTCAATATTCAGAAATTGATGGCATTTTTTGTACACCAACAATGAAATAACAGAAACAGAACCTAGGAAAAATGTCCCATTTACTATAACAACAAGAAAAATAAAGTATGTAGGAGTAAATTTAACCTTGGAGGTAAAAGACCTGTACTTGGAAAACTACAAAACACTAAAGAAAGAAATTAAGAAAGATACAAATAAATCCATGTACCATGTTCATGGATTGAAAGAATTAACATCATTAAAATGTCCATACTACCCAAAGCAGTCTATAGATCCAACACAATTCCTAGTGAAAGGCATCTTGGACATGGAATTGTTAAACCATCTGAGAAATGAATGTCAGGAGTTGTTCATTGGGCTGGCAGGAGAGGGACGGGAGGATGGATGGAGGGAGGGTTGTATGTGATGTGTTCATAGTTACATTGTGATGATGACCATTGATTTGTATGCATCTCTTTTGGTTGTAGTGCAGGAATACATTGTAAAGTATTTCAGTCAAAACTTGCCTCCTTGCTAATATTTTAAAAGTACAGATCATAATGAATTATCTTAGAAGTATTATATTTTGTGTACTCTGTTTCTTTGTGTCTCATTTTTACTTGAACATCAAGGAAATACAGTATTTTAACTGTAAATTTGCCAACATATTTATCTAGGGGTCTGTTGCTATTTTTGTCCGTTATGAAATTTTGTCATCAAGAAAGGCAGAATTACAATTTTTTTACCAGACTGAGCTGGTGTAGTGAACTCGTGACTATGGGAATAGTCATATAGTTTTGAGACTTTGAAATGGTAAATATTTGTGATGCGTGAAAACGCATGATTCATAACTTTACCATCATAATTACATAAAAGATAGAAGCTTAGTTGTGTAAACACACAGGGGAGTTAGGACATGTCAAACTGTAAACTGCTTGTGGTTATGGATGACTTTGTTCTTTGCTTCTTGTGTTTTTCGGTTTCCTGTTATATGCACTTGTTCACTTTTAAAAAAATGTTATTTAAAGAACCTTAAAAAATACCAATGGCTTATCTCACAGATCTAGAACAAATATTTCAAAAATTTATATGAAAACATAAAAGAACCCAGGTAGCCTCAGCAATTTTGAGAAAGAAGAACAAAGCAGGAAGGATCACAATACCTGACATCAAACTGTATGAGAAGGCCACTATAATCAAAACAGTCTGGTACTGGCATAAGAACAGACACATAGACCAATGGAACAGAATAAAAAGCTGAGAAGTAAACCCATGTGTCTTTGGTCAATTAATGTTTGACAAAGGGGGAACGAGGATACAATGGAGTAAAAACAGCCTCTTCCATAAATGGTGCTGGGAAAACTGGA
This sequence comes from Tonatia bakeri, assembly GCA_004024845.1. NCBI lineage: Eukaryota > Metazoa > Chordata > Mammalia > Chiroptera > Phyllostomidae > Tonatia > Tonatia bakeri. The sequence goes on along the minus strand of PVIA01003617.1, from coordinate 151,609 downwards.
CTGGTACAGGCAAAAAAATGAAACTAGACCATCAACTTACACCATACACCAGAATAAACTCAAAATGGATAAAAGACTTAGATATAAGTCATGACACCATAAAAGTCCTAGAGGAAAACATAGATATCCCATGTAACAATATTTTTGCTGATATATCTCTTAGGACAAGGAATATGAAGAAAAACACATGGGACTGCACCAAATTAAAAAGCTTCTGCATGGCTAAAGAAACTGTCATCAAAATGAAAAGGGAACTGACTGTATGGCAAAACATATTTGCCAATGATACATTGGACAAGGGTTTGATCTCCAAAATATATAAAGAACTCACATGACTCCACATCAGGTAGTCAAATAATCCAATTAAAAAATGGACAAAGGACTTGAATAGACAGTCTCCAAGGAGGACATACAGTGGGTCCATAGACACATGAAAAAATGCTTAACATCACTAGCTATCAGACAGATGCAAATTAAAATCACACCAAACTATCACCTCACATCTGTCAGAATGGCCATCATTAATAAATCAACAAACAACAAGTGCTGATGAGGATGTGGAGAAAAGGGAACTCTAGTGAATTGTTGGTGGGAATGCAGACTGGTGCAGCCACTGTGAAAAACAGTATGGAATTTTGTCAAAAAAACAAAAAAGTGGAAATGTCTTTGACCCTGCAATTCCATTGCTGGGAATATACACTAGGTATCCTGAACCACCAATTCAAGAGAACTTATGCACCCCTATGTTCATAACAGTGCCACTTACAATAGCCAAGTGCTTGAAACAGCCTAAGGACCCATCAGTAAATGAGTGGACCCAAAAACTGTGGTACATTTACACAATGGAATACTATGCATCAGAAAGAAAGAAGGAACTACCTCTTGTGACAGCATGGATGTAACTGGAGAATATCATGCTAAGAGAAATAAGCCGGTCAGTGAAAGACAAATACTATATGATCTCATCTATAAGAGAAATCTAATGAACAAAATAAAACCACAGGCATGGAAACATGTAACAGATTGACAGTGACCAGAGGGAAGGAATGGGGCGATAATGGTGGAAAGAAGGTGATGGGACTAGTCAAAGAACATGTATGAATGACCCATGGACATGGACAACAGTGTGGGGATTGACTGTGGGAGTGGGAGTGTGATGGGTTGGAGGAGGGCAAAGAGGGCAAAACTGGCACAACTTAATAGAAAAACAATTTTTTAAAAAGGAAAAAAAAGAAAGCAACTGTGACTGGCTTTGGGCTTCCTTGCCTCTCCCTATCAGTAGCTTTCCACTGCCTCCAGCAGCCTTCAACCAATGATTAACAAGAATGGATAAATGATTCAACTTCCTAACCTTTGAGATAATTCTAAGATATAGCCTACTCTGTTTTTCAGTTTCTTAGTAAGATCGAACTGCAGTTTCCTGCAGCAATGATCTGCTTAATAATACTCCTATTGGCAGCTTCCTTCTCTTCCATTTCTTATTTTGTTTTCTTATTTCTCTGCAAATGATATCCCACAAAAACCCATAAACCTTGTCTCAACATCTTCTTTTGGGGGAACCCAACCTAAGATCTAACTATCTAAATCTGATTAAATAGTTCTTATGATTTTTTATATTTACAAGTCTATTTCTATAAACTGAAAGTTAGAATTAAAGGATTTTTTTAGACAATTCTTCAAAAGCAGTGCAAAGTAACTCATGTTACATCCCATCAGGAATCAAATAATGCCTGGTTGTCTCACTTTTAGTATGTCAGTAAATTGAGATGGTAAAAGTGTATTGTTTCTGGTCAACCTTATGCCTAACGGTTTTAATATCCATTGGTGACCTTTGCTTGAAAAAGTTATTTTACTAGAAATTGTAAAATGGTGATTTTATTAATTTCTTTTATTTGAGAAAAAAATTTTAGACAGAGGGATCAGCATGTGCAAAGGCAGAAAAGTGAGGCCAAGTATAATATAATTAAGGAAACAAAATATAATTATTTTGCAAAGTGTGTTGGAGGAACAGTGAAAGATGAACTTGGAAAGGTAGACAAGATTTTTTCAAAATATTAAAAAACTATTTTTTTTGCCCTGGCTGACGTAGCTCAGTGGATTGAGTGCGGGCTGCGAACCAAAGCATCGCAGGTTTGATTCCCAGTCAGGGCACATGCCTAGGTTGCAGGCCACAGTCCCCAGCAACCACACACTGATATTTCTCTCTCTCTCTCTTTCTCCCTCCCTTCCCTCTCTAGAAATAAATAAATAAAATCTTTTAAAACAAACAAACAAAAAACTATTTTTAAACTATTTAATGTTAAAGACTAAAATATTGTCCTAAAATTAATAGGGGCCACTGAATGATTTTAAATGTGCCCATCATCATGAACATACATTTTGAATGATCACTCTGTTAATATTGTGAAACATAGATTGGTAATTGGTGAGAGTAGTTAGAAAGATACTGACATAGTCAAAAATAGTGGGGAAGGGAAAGATAAGTTATATTATCATACTAATAAAAATGGAATAAATATAAAATTAATAAAAATAATTCCCTAAATGAAAGTACTATATGAATATGTTATTACTACCATTGCTAAAGCAATCTGTCACTCTGAATACAAACATTAAATTGTAGAGCTACTTTTTCTTATATTTAATTTGAAAAAAAATATATACACTTAAAACGTATAGGCTTTAGTTATGATAATAATTTTCAGGTTCTATAAAGTTTCATGTACAGGCAAGGAAGAAAATGCCTCAAAAGGGTGAGAAATATTTTTCCTAATCTAAAATGACTTTATTTGCTGCAGTTCCAGAGAATTTTGTTTTAACTTTAATTCACAAATGATTTTATAGTGTTAAGCTGAAGCAATGGAGTCAGCTTTCTTTATTAATTGGAATTTTTCATTATAGTCATGCTTTCTTTGTTAGGTAAGCAAGGAGCTTATAGTTTTAAAAAACTCATTAAAATGTTAGTATACATCAATCAGAGAAATCATTTAAAAAATCTTTTAATCCTAAAAATGGTATGAAAAATACCCTCACATTCATTTTCTATTTTGTGCCAACAAGTAAGAGCTTAGTTAGAGCAATTTTATGAGTTAGAGCCCAGGTTGTGTATACACTGGCTGAAAAACTACTGGCTGTTTCAGTTTAATACAAAATTTTTCATTATCACTTGAAATTAAAGAGCCAAGCAAATTAAAAAAAATTACATAGAGGAAGATTGTCTTTTGCTGATTATTTGTCAACTTGCCCTTTATAGGATAAAAAACATAAAAATGCAATTTTTACGGGAGCTTTGACAGACCTCAAATTCTCACTCTTATTTAGCTTAAGGTAGTAGTTCTTAATTTTTGTGCCTTGGATCATCTTGAGGGGCTAGTGACAGATACAGATTCTCTCCCCAGAAAAATGTTCATATTTCAAAATATGATACACATGATTTTGGAAAATTCTTGACATACTTCCTCCCCAGAAAACCATAGATTTTAGGTAATGAACTGCTTGTTTGGGTATTCAGTTACCAGAGACAGTCATGTAAAGGGCAATACAATTTGTTAAAATCCTCACCCGAGGATATGTTTATTGATTTTTAGAGGGAGAGAAAGGGAGGGAAGCAGAGAGAGAGAGAGAGAGAGAGAGAGAGAGAGAGAGAGAGAGAGAAACATCGATTGGTTGCTTCTCATATGTGCCCTGACTGGGAATGGAACCTGTAGCCTTTTGGTGTACAGAATGGTACTTCATACAACTGAACCATGGCCAGGGCAAGGACAATTCAGTTTTCAATCTTGAGTTTGAGCCTTGACATCACATAAAACTATGTTACAGCTCTGTTTGAAAGGGGTCTGAATGTCAGGGATGGTATGATCAGTACTTTGGTTTTCACACTGGAATATATCCACTTAAACTTACTTTTCCTAGTCATTTCAAGAAAACAAAACTGTCTTTTAATTCAAAAGTAGTTTGGCAAAATATAGTTAATTGGAATAAACAGATTCTCTAGGGATTTGGGTATTGGCATTAGAATGATGCTGAAGAAGCATATAGCCATGGGATATATTTCCATGTATGTCCTTCTAGCTCCCCGTTAGATAATAAACTCCTGGAACTCCACCTGAACAACAACAAAACGGACTTGGATTACAGAAGGAAGCACTATATTTACTCTTTGGTGTACTTTTCTGTATCTAAGGGCATGTTCTTAATTCAGGAATTTATTTTCTACTTCATGTCTTGAAATAGGTTCAGATTCAAATTTCTTGATTTTACTCATATTTTTCAGATTCAACATATTTTCTCATCAGGCACAGTCAATACCACCTGAAACTTGGCTCACCACAACTTAGGGTGAGCAAATTCATGAGATGACTTATGCATCTGGGAACTTTATACTATTTTAATGTAAGCATGTGTGGGTTTCAGTTTCATACCACTGTCAGCTAAGTGTGAGTCACCTAGGGTGGGGATTCCAGATCCCAGCCACAAGAGGAGGAATCTGGCACCTTGAGAAGTAAATGATGAGTTTTCCAAGGCACACAGCTAATTAAGTAGCAGAGCTGAGATTAGAACTCAAGTTTCCTGCCTCCCAAATTTCTGATCAGGATTGTTAAAACGAGTCTGTGGAAGCAAACTCCCAGTGACTTACTGCAAATCACTGGACTACCAATTGTGGTAAAATTAAATTCTGGAGTGGGTTCGCAAGGGGTCCTGGCTTGCCTGCATAGCCACATGAATATACTCATCATCTTGGAGCAGAGGGAAGAATATGTAAATGGACAACTGAAGAATAAGTATGGGGATGCAATTATCCAAGGAAACAACGTGTTGCACATAGTACACAGAAGAGAAGGATGTGAAGACACAACAAATACAATACTTTTCACACTTGGATACACTTTCATAGGTTTTTTGTTTCTTTTTGATATAATTTGTCCTATTTCATAATAGTTGTCGATTTTTGCACTGACATGTAAGATAAATGTATACAATATGGATTTAATTGTAAAACATTCTTTTATATTTAAGTTTCAGTCATTTTCTTTCACCTCTATGTCAGTGTGCAGAATGCAAAGGGAATTTACAAAAAGAAATCTTTGTTCCTCCACACACAATTTTTAACTTAAGTTTCAAGCAATGTCATTTAGTTTATTTACTTACCTAAAATGATACAAATGATAATTAAAACATTGTAGAGATGTCAAAAAAGTAAATATATGTGATTTTATAAGAAGGTGCCCCTAATGGCAGCCAAATTTACTTCCTCACATTTGTATGGAATTTATAATTCATAAAAGGCTTTTATATTAGTAATCTGTATTTTGAATAAAGGGCAGGTATTACTGTCAAACTCCTGGGTGAGGAGACAGAGGCTTACAAATTGTTGAAATGTACAGTTAGTAAATGAGAGCTGAGATTCCACCCTGGGCCTCTTGGTCTTTATTTGAATGCCTACATTCTCAAATGTATTAAAAAAATTATTTTGTTCCTTTATATTTATATTATTAAATTTTATGGGGTTTTCTAGTAAATTCTATGTTTTATGCATGTAACTAATTAACAGTACTTTGTCATTTACTATCCCCTTGGCTTCGTTTCAGGCCATATTTTAGTCCTGTTAATACATAGTTAACCACCTAACCCTTGGATCGATTTGAAGGCAGAATTAGTTTCAATTCTGCTTTCAAATCAGAGTTCTCATGAAAAGAGCAGTTCCTTGTTTTTTTAAAATGACCTTTATATGAATTACTGACTCTGTTTGATATCACTTTTCAGAAAAACAATTCATCCATGAAAAGTCATTTCACATCAACCTTACAAAAGAAGAACCTTAATTTCATATGACCTAGTTGTATAAAGGGTTGTAGTCACACACACACACACACACATAACCATTGCCAACGCCATTGGAGAGAATGCCTCTTGCTCATGTGTGGTGTCATTTCCATGGTTCTGGCACCTCACAGAGTGCATGGTAGTGGGTGAATGTCTGTGTAATTAAACATTTCAAAATGTCACAATATAGGTTATTATGGAAGTTAAATTTGAATCAAGAAACCATTTCTCAAAGTCCCTTTTACAAAAATATTGGCTTCCATAAAGGAGAAAAATCCTAACCTGGAAAAGTATTAAAACTATAGCACTCCAAAACATACTTAATCCTAGTGTCATACATGAAACAGGGCTAAGTAAAGAAGAGTTCACTAAACACATAAATATGCTATACACTCACCTAAACTTCCCAATACCCACAAATATCAAAGTGTGTCCTTTTCCATTTTTACATTTTGTTTCTAAATGTTGACTGAATGCCTTTTAGATTAAATGTATTTTTGCTGCTATATGTTAAAATGCAAAAACAATAACAAAACATTTTGCAGTGCTGACAGTGGAAAACACATGCCTCCATGATCTCAACAATTCAAGCAATGCCTGTCTTTCAATTTTATGTAGGATAGAGCTGTACCCTTCCTCTATATCATTAAGCATTAATTGCCTAATTACAGTGGTTTGGGACACTGTTAAAATTGTGCCTGAGGCTTTTCATCAAATTCAGCTTTAAAGGCAATGATCCCAGTAGTCAAAATTATTTACTAAACACAGTACAGAGATTCTTCTAGGAAGATTTAAGGCCTGTTACCCTTGCTAGATTCTTATATTACAAAATGCTTGGGTACTTAGCAAAGTTGCTGTCTCATCTCATGAGTCCTTTTTAAAAATATTTTATTTTATTGATTTGGTGGAGATGGAGGGAGAGAGACAGAGAGAGAGAGAGAGAAAGTGAGAGAGAGAGAGAGAGAGAGAGACAGAGACAGAGACAAAGACAGAGACAGAGACATGGACTTGCTCTTACACTCATCCATGGCTTCATTGGTTACTTCTTGTATGTTCCCTGGCAGGGGATAGAATCTGCAGCCTTGGCATATTGGGAAAATGCTCCAACTGAGATACTCAGCTAGCATGTGTCTTTCTTTCTTTCTTTCTATTTTTTTTAGCATCAAAATGTAAAAAGAGCATTATATATTTGGATAGAGAAGACTTATGCAGATATTCTTAATATGAAAGCAGTTTCCTTTATTTTAGGACATTTTGGGGAGGAATAATGAGTTGTTCTGTATTAGGACATTACTTATTATTTATAAATACAGAGTAAAAAATTTTATTTAAAGATACTCTCTTCAGGTTAAAATGTATGTAGCCATGTAAGTTAAAGGGATCTGAATGTGTCCTAAATCATTTGGACATATTCCTTTTTAAATCTCTATAAGAAAAATTTCATCAAACATTTTACACTACAGAAAACAAACAATAACCATTGAGGACTGTGAGACATTTTCTTATTTCTTATTAGTCATCTCAATAGCTCTCAGCTAGCTATTTCCAACTCCCTTTTACAGAAGAAGAAATTAAGACTTTGAATGGGTAAATGGCTGTTGTAAGGTCACACTACTGAAAGGCAGAAGGGTGAGTATTATATATAAGTTTATCTTTTGAGTTCTTGGACCCAATTCCAGTGTGTGTTTGTGTGGGTGTGGGAGTTGCCTCCTCACATACCACTAAGCAATTTTCTGACACCATCAGGGCGTCTGAGAATCTAGCTCAATTCTGACACTATTTAACTGTAGCTAGTATCACATTCTACAGGTTAAGGCTCCAGTCCTACAAAACTGTCCCCTGACTCCCAACCCACATAACTCCTCAGACACCACTCCCAAGCCTAGGTTGTTACTGGTACTTCTTGACCTACTGGCTATAAATCAGTACATTCCCACCACCTCCTCTTGAGGTCAATTAATTGTCTAGAGCTCAGAGAAATGTTTTCCTTACTGGATTACTAGTTATTACAAAAGAATATAATTTAGAAACAAGAGGATTCATAGGGCAATCTGTGTAAGAAGGGGCTCTGAGCTTCCATATTCTCTCAAAGCATATCATTCTCCCCAAATGTTTGCATGATCATCAACTTGGAAACTCTCTGAACCCCATCGTTTGGCATTTTAATGGGAACTTCATTACCTGGGCATGATTGATTAAACTATTGGCCACTAGTGATTGAGTCGTCCTCCAGACGTTTTTCTTCTCCCAGGAGCTCAGGGGTGTGGGACTGAACATTTTGACATCTACTAATTTGCGTGGTTCTCTTGGTAACCAGCCCCTTCCTTAGGTGCCTTCCAAAAGTCACCTCGTTAATGTAATAAGAGATACCTTTATCACTCTCATCATTTATGAAATTCAAAGGATTTTAAGAGCATTGTGCAGAAAAAGGGATCAAGACCAAATATATATTTATTACAAATTACAATATAACAATATAAAAAATAAAAACATTGATAATGATTTAAATTATTTACAGAAGATAGAAACAAAAAGAGGATTTCAATGTTGAAATATATCTATAAGGTGCTGATAAAATATTGAATTCTGTATAAATATATTTTAACATTTGGGACATCTTTTTCATGAATGTTAAAAAAAACCTGTACTGAATTCTTTTTAAAAAAATCACTCTTCTCTTTTTTATAGTAGTTTATTTTTAATACCAGATTTGCTTAAAATGGGGTCCATCTCCATCATTTGAAACTATATTCATATAACACTTGAAAAGAGGATCATCTTTTACCATGGGTAATTCATTCAGTTCATCACTTGTGGTCTTATAGTTAATAGAAATTATGATGTCCTTCATGGTAGTGATAATACATAGTGATATTGACATCACATATCACCTTTATAGTTGACCTATAAAGTCCTTTCATGCCTTTTTCTGAACTATTTGAATTTTTATAGTGAAGCTATACATATAATTATGTACTTCAAATATAACATAAAAATATTATTGACTTTTATATCAACAGTTTTTCTTTTGGGGTATTTTTTAAAGCTTGTATTTTTTTTAGTTTAAACTACAAGATAATTTAAAAAAGAAGGTGAATTTACTTAGAAGAATAACCTTAGACATTAGAGTTTATGTATGTTTGATTCACAAGACCAAACCAAACTAAACCAAACAACAGTAAAAATGTTTTCAAGGGAAAATCTCAAGAAAAAACTTACTTTGGTGTAATTTCAAGCTTGTCTTGTACATAGGAGGCATACAAAAAATATTCACTAAGCTAAATTAAATAGACTATTCCTTGGTTCAAGGTCATTTGTTTATATTAATCCTGACACTGATGTGTGATTTCGACACTACTACGAGTTAGAGTCTCTGGTAAGACGATTCAGTTAACAGTTAGTGTGTAGAAAGTTTATGAAGAGTCCTCAGGGAGAGAACTAGGAGTTGACAGAGGAGAAGGTGGTCTGTAATGTGGTCTCAACCAAAGCTTCAGTCAGCCTCTTAGGGAGATTTGAAGGTGGGTTGGCCCTTCTGATTTGTGTCTTAGTTTTATAAGGTGGGCCAGCCCTTTATAATCTGGCATTGACTAGTCATTGAATGTGTGCTGCTCCGCTTCCTTCCTGGGTGGATAGGCTGACCTTGGGCAAGACAGCTGTCTCCCATTGAGACCAAATTCTGGAGAGGGTTGATTGCAGACATAGTAGACTGTCCAGTGGCTGGTGTAACAGGAATAAGTTCTGTACTCTAAAGGTGAATCTGAGAGGTGCAGCACTGTATTTCCTACAGACAATATGGTCAGTGAACTGAATGAAGCAAAACTGGCACAAAAGAATATTTTGACTACAGCATTCCTTCTTCACATCCCATTTTTAAATCTCTGATTCTGTTAAAGGACAAGCATTTTTTTTTTTTTTTAGTTTCTTAAAGGTATACATGTGAGGTCTGACTAGGCTAATTATTTTGACAATTTCCTATTCATTATCTCACATAGCAGGGAGCCTCTTTGGACCATCAAGCCTGTAAATTTAGGATTGCACATTAATCAGTGGAATATAATTGCTAGCTGCTGCCTCTGGGCTTCGGGTGAACTGTATATGCCAGTATAGATACAATTTGCCTTGAGGTTTTCTCAGGAGCATTTGCCCATCCAAAAAGAAAATCAGCATTACAGTAATTGAGAAAATGAACACCTTGGGTCATTTTCTTGCTGGCAATGGTTAGGAACTCTTATCATTGAATTGCCCTGCTTTGCTTCTCATTATCTCTTAAAAGCATTGCTAGGTAAGAAGCTATTTGGCACACATAAAATTTTAGCTTGTCTAGGGTGAGGAAGATGAACTGCAAGAGGAGGAAAGATCAATTTCTAATGCAGTACAGATTCAGTGCTCAGACTTTTCTCTTTTTTATATATTTTTTTTACTAGGTGAGGTGGGGCAGTGCCACTTTAGGTGGAGTTCTGAAATTCTAGAAATATATATATATATAAAATCATATATATATGATTTTAGTGGTATATGCATATGTAGATTTTTATTTCTGAATGTGTATAGCTATCACTAGATGCTCAAAGTGATCTATGGTACCAAAAAGTTTAGAAATTATTATACTAAAAGTAAAATAAAGCAGCAAAACTTCTTATTCACTCTCTGATTTTAAGCTATTACATCTATTTCATATATTTGGGGGCTTCACTTATATTCAAACACTTCACAAGCAACTTCTTCAGCTTTTCTACAACTAATTCACCACAAGCAAGCCCTATCACTGTTTTCCCTATTTCTGTTAATGATACCACATTAATTTCACTCTTCAGTTTAAAGATCTAGGTATAGTTTCTCCTTTCCTTTGTTCCCCACTTCTGAGAACCATGTAATAACATGGGTGAAAAACAAGGTATCTTCTGTCCTAGAAATCTCACTTGGTGGCCTCTGTTCAGAGCGCTCCACAAAGACCTTGTTCAGTGACAAACAGTTCTGAGAAAAGGTAATTGTGAGGAAGAAGTAGAAAATGTGTCTTTATGTCAGGATAGAAGGAAAAACACAATGCCTGATTTATGGGAAAATACCCAGATAGCCTTTTGCTCTGAGGCGAATGAATTAGAAGGCTTTTTACAGACCAGTCTGAACCTTTCTACTGTAGCACAGTAGCTGTGCAAGGAAAGGTGCATTAGCTAAATCAACCACATGTAGGCTGGGTTTGGAGAGGCCAATAATCTTTTACATGACTTGCTCAGTAGCAATGCTTCTGCTCATCAACAATGCTTCATACCTAGTGGGGCAAAAAGACCCATTCAAATCCACAATTTGGGGGAAATACAAGTGCCAGTTAAGCAAAGAAAAAGCATATCCCCAATGTTCTTGTCTCTAGCAGAGTTAGGCAGGTTTTTCTAGTTTCTTATGGAGTCTACCACACATTCCTGAGCAGGACATTGTTCTTTTAAGATCTCCTTTTCTGTTTCCCATGTATCCTTACAACAAATTCAGCCTGAGAGGCATTTGTGTATCTCTTCCTTGAACTCTTGAGAATCTCACCTACTGGACAAGTAAAACCTCTCTAGGTAAACAGAAACATTTCCCTCCCAGTGATCTCACAGGTACTAACTGATGCCTGAAATTCTAGTAGTTCGGTATGAAGGCTTTCATTCCACAAGGAAGGATGAGGAATAAAGGAAGAAAAAAGGAAGTCAACTAATACTTATTGGGTGTCTATCACAAGAGAAGCATTGTGCTAAGCTCTTTATTCAGGTGGACTATTTGTATACTTAATCCTACCTTCCCAGGTAGATGTTGGTATCCTGTAAGAGGAAACTGTCAGTAAGTTTCTGCCACTTGTCCAAGTCAGTCACCTTTTTTTAAGGGAAATAGTCATGGCTATGACAAGTCATTTGATGTTTGGTTCTTAGGGGAGACTAGAATGATACTAACTTCTATTCCTTTGATTATATTTGGAACAGGAGGGTGAAGAGTAGCTATAAAGGAGAGAGGAAGTTTGATGTAGGAATGGCTACTTACCTGTTTTCTCTCAGCTCCAAGTCAACTCTCCTAAGTATCTTCTGTGATATTGCCTGCCATGGGACTCTGAAAACTGCATTTTCAAGATTCCTTTGCCAAGGGGGCTTTCTTTTAGGGTCTTCCAATGGATGGACTAAAGAGAGACTGGAAAATGGGAGGAAAGAAGGGCCCTTCTCTTCCTATTAACGTGTTCCCACAGGGTGAGGCAGTGGGATGGGGGTAGCTCTAGCAGCAAAAGTTGGTTCTAACCACTAATGACTTTTAACACTCTAAGAACCAGTGTCTTCAGACCCACTGAGAGACACCAGCACAGCCAGTGGTGTGGCCGCTCCTCAGAGGCCTGAGTGTCTGCTCCGCAGGCTCCTGGCCCAAGCTTGTAGGTTCTTGCAGCTCCACCTCTTTCTTTTCTTTCTCTAGTCTTAGAGTGGCAACTGCATTCTCTCTAGGCTACCTCAGAGCTCCCTTTTCCTCTTTTAGTTCATCCTGCATTTATTGCAATCAGTTCCCTGTATTAAATCTTTTGATTTAATTTAATTTAATTTTGAACTGTTACAGTGGTTTCTGTTTTCCTGACCAGAAGTTGATTGTGTGTGTGTTTGTGTGTGTGTAAGCTGTGGAATGGATGAACAGACTATTGGAAGTACCAAGGGCTGGGGAAAAGTGCCCCAAAAACTGCATCAGGTAACTGTTAGAAGAGGCATTGTTTTGATCCAGAAACTCTTGAAAGAAAATGTCTGAGTTTCATGTTATCCACAGTAAGGAAATTGCTTAATGCCTGGAAGTGTGGAGTTCAGAGAGAAGCTCTAGATGATATGCCTTTTTAAAGTAAATGCAAAAGACCACAGAGAGGAATCAGATTTTCATATTGTGGCCTCTTTTCACTAAATCAGGTGGTAAAAGAGAATCATTTGCATTCTGGTCTCTTTTACTACAGACCCAAAGCAATGTGCCCTCTAGTGTCCAATCCCTGTATTACACTCAGAGAACTGGAGATGAGATGGCATGTAATATTTGATCCTTCCCTACGCCAGATTACCCAGTTTTTCTTTTTACTCAGATGTCAGCGAATGCTTTCAACTGTTTTATAAAGGAATGAATTATATATTTATTTAAATGAGTTAATTGTAGCTTACTGACAAATAGTATTTCATTTTCAGATTTAGCTGTCAGACTTAAAACATTACAAAACCACCAGAAACATTTTAAAAGGTATAACCAAAACCTTACAACTGACTTCTAAAATTTCTTCTGCTCAGATGTATTCCAGATAATTAACTGGTGTGGTAGTTTTCATATTCTGAGTAGAGGTTTTTAAGTTAATGTGTTTTAGAAATTTTTGTGGATAATTCATTCAATTTAAGTTAAAGACATGTACACCACATGAAGCAATGGCAACAAAATGTCCATATTACATTGAAGACCTACTGTCTGTTCAAAGATGATGAAACTTTGTCCCATGTTGGGACGGTGGGAAGCACACATACGTACACCTTTTCTTCGGTTAACGTTCTCCTGGCCACCTTGTTCTAAACTTGTTCTAAATGGAGCCTTTCTGAGGCTCAGCAGATGGGATGATCAAAAGGCTCAGGAAGGAGAGTCAAAAGAACACTCAGTACTAAGCAGTGTGGAATAGAAAAGGGTCTGAAATTCTAGCTGGATCCACATTTTCTGAATATATTTCACGTAATCTTATCCCATAATTACTCAATGAGATTAAGATTTCCACATGCAAACACATTGGGGAGGTTAGGCATATCCTGACTCTCCCTCAGGGGTTCAGCACGTAAATCATATGTTAAAGCCTCTGAGAAGTCCTTCGGTAAAGAAACCAATTAAACTTCATTGAGATAAGTAATTTCCACATTTTCATCACCATGGAACATCTCTTTCCTTTTACAATTTGTATGACACAATACCCCATTTTGGGGATATTGTGTATAAATGAAAGAAAGAAGACAACATTTAAAGGTTTTTCAACAAAAGAGTGAAGCCTGGGGAAAGATTAGGTTCATTCATATTCACTTTCTTAAAAATATAAAACATCTTATGTTAGTTAAGATTCTATATTGAAAGGGATAGAAAAACTTCTTAAAGGTGGTTTAAAGCAAAAAAGGGAATTTAATACTTTATAATACTGAAAAATACAGAGTAGACTTGGGTTCAGACACTGCTAAATTCAGGGATCAGGCAATGTCTTACTCTGCCTCTTGTGCTGCCATGATTCTCTCTATTCATGCAGTGCAGTTGATAGCCACAGACTCTCCAGCCATTCATGTTTTCAGGATATAATGTGTTGGGAAACAGATCCCTTCATTGGTGGAACTAGAGATAGATACCCTTTCATGTCGAATGAATTGAGAGTGGTGGCAGTGTGGACCCTTCGCAGGAAACAGGTTTGCTGCTGTAAGAAGAGGAAATGGATGCTGGTGGAGGCAAACATTCAAAATGTTTGAAAATTACCTCATGTATCCCCCTGGTCTAGTTTTTCTATTGTGCTAACAAGAAAAAAATCTAAGAAATCCTCTTTATATATGTCTGCTTACTTGAGTGACAGGAGAAGGGGGTAAACTTAGAGTGTTGACCAGATTTCCAAACTGAAAAGAGATCCTGGTCAGAAAAATCCTTGTAGATAAAAGGAAAGCAGAAGCTCTTGGGAGATAAGAATGTATACAACCATTGAACTCTGCTGGATTACAAATGTGGCCCTAGGGGTCTGCACTAGCAGAAGTCCCCTGAGTCTAGGAAAGAAGCCGAAAAAGATAGACTAGGGAAGTCCATGATGTCCCTTATTGAATTGTATTCCTTTGGTCCCCATCATTTCTCCTCATCCCAGTGTCTTTTTCTTACATGTTTTAATCACTTAGAGGGTTACCTGAGTTTGTCGCTTTGTCAGTCCTTCTTTCCCTTCCAGATCTCTAGGAATCTCTGTCTCTGTAAATGATCATACAACCTCTGAGTTTTGTGGTTGGGATATAGGAGTCTTCTTAATTCTGGTGCCTGGTGAGAGGTGGGATGTAAATTATTATTTATGGTAAATAGGGAAGGGACTTTCCAAGGCAGTAGTCTGAGTGATTTTTTTTCTCCCCACCCATGTCAATACTTTATATGTATGGTAGTTTCATCTGTGTGTGTGTGTGTGTGTGTGTGTGTGAGTGAGTGAATTTTGATACTTTTATAGATTGTTGTCTAAAGTATATCATAAATTGGTTTCTACCACCCTTTCAGCTTCCCTTTTAACCATTCTGTTACACTTTATGTTCCATCAGTACAAACGTACTGCAACTCTCCATGCATTGTTATACTGTATACTACCATCCTGGGTTGGGTTCCCTACAAACAGCCTGAGATGGGGATTCTTGTGCCAGTGATTTACTGCTCTCAAGAGAAATCTGGAATGGAGGGAGGGAAGCAGAATAGGGCAGGTCAAGAAGCCAGGCCAAGATGGGAGTTCAGCTGGTTCTACAAGGAGCTGTGGAGCATGAAGTTTTTCTGTTTTGAGGTAAGGGGACTGTATGTTATATCTTCATGTCAGTCCATCACTGACTGTGGCCACTTTTGGAAAGGGCATAGCCTCCCAAGCATTCCCAGGTGAGCTGCCTCTCTTAGGCAGGGAACAATTCTCAGGGGAAGAGTGCAGCTGTGAGTTGTTAACAACCAATATTCAAAGCAGCTAGGAGAGCTACTGCAGCTACTCCAGGTGTTTGCTTACATAAGTTATTCCATGAAAAATCATTTCTTCCCTCCTTCTGCTGTGTTGCCTGGAAACTTGTCTTAACACAGTAGCTTTCAAACCTTAGTGTGCATCAGAATCATCTTGACGGTTTATTAAAACTGAGATTGCTGACTCCCTGCCCCAGAGGTTCTGAGGTGATATCCAATAATTTGTATTTCCAACAAGTTACCAAGTGATGTTGATGCTGCTTGTTTGAATCCCACAGTTTTCATAAAGCAGTGGTTTACAAACCCTTATAATGCAGCTGAGGTATGCATTTATGCCCCCGTCACCCTCTCCGTCTTGAATGAGTACTCCTCTTGCTTCACTAACACCCTATGCACTTAACACACTACACTGAATTACACACGGCAGAGCCTTTGCTCCAGGTAGTGGTGGGAGGGGTGTGAGGAGCCCACCAGTAGAGTGAAGGGTGATACATGCTTAGACTTCCAAGGTAAAGATTTGAATGGATTTTCCATAAAGATAAATTCGGTCTTGTTACCTTGTAAATCCTTGAGGACGGCACTCTGTCTTATTTATCTTAATACTCTTGGCTCTTAGAATCTCACCTGATGCCTTGTCCAAAGCAGCTTTGTTGAACTAAACAATTTCAATCTTGTTCAGGATTAGTTTCATGAAAAAATATGTTTGACATACGTTAAGGTAAATATTTACATAAATTAAAATTGTTTAACTTACTTATGGGAAACTATGTCAATCTACAAATAAACTTTTGGAACACAATTTATTTTTAGTTGAGGGTTGTCTTCTCTAGTACGCTATGTGTATCCCTACATGTCTGTAGAAAGGCATTAACCTGACTTTTTACTTACACTTATAGGAATCATTTCCAAAAACAAGCACCAGTTCTGGTCCAACACTTACTTAATTCACAAATCTGTAATTTGCTTTTGGAAAAATCATCTCATAAAATGATGATGACTTCAGGTTTAAGAAATCTGGCTCAGAGCTAGAAAAAAGTAAACTTTGTGGCAATACTGCAAAGAACAAGATGTAAGCTACATTTAGTGTCAGCAGCTTTTAAATGTGAGCATTCACCGTACCAGACAGTCTTCCTTTAGAAAACACAGGCCAGTGACAGAAGATAACAAATAGATCGCCACTCTTAGTGAAAGTTAGAGTGTTCTTTCTAGAAGAATGATGATAATTGGGGAAAAATTAGCAAAAGCTGACTTTGAAAGGGTGGTTAGGGAGTATATAATGTAATGGCTGTCCAGGTATATACTTATCAAAGCTGTTGATATAGTTCTCTTTTTAGCTAATATTTAAAATGCTGTTCAAAGGAAATGGTGCATCTATAAAGTACTAGAGGCAAGAAGGTTTGGAATGGTAACCATTAAACTTCTTTGCTAATTGGACACACCAGCGACTGCTACAATATTAGTCTAAAGCCTTACCTGACAGGCTAAACAGGCTGAGCTAACTCAACATTTGGAATTAATGTGTTTACTTTAAGAAACACAAAGTCTGATTCAATTGGCATCCAAAGTCATGGAGGCTACAGAATTTAATGTTGGTGGTTTTTCTTTCTTTTTCTTTTAAATTGAATCTGTGCTACAGTGTTTACAATACCTAAATTAATGATGAAGAGATGCATTTTATTTCTTGGAGACTAAAAACATAAAAATTTGATTAAAAATTTGAAGCTACTCTGACATGATATATTAAGAGCTCTGAGTGATGCCTAGGGATGCAGAAGAGGAGGAAGCACTTGAATAAGTAAACAGAGTTTATGAGACTTGTTTATGCCGAGAGAGGAGGATGAATATTTCTGACTAAAAGTTAATTAACTATTTTGCCTCAGCGAGCCAATTTGTCGTCTTAAACTTTGATTCATTAACTGCAAACTGAGAGGATTGCTTGTTCCTCGGTGTACTCACAGACTGAGTTTGTGTTAAATGGTGCTGTGAGATATTGTCTGTTCTTGCCAATTGAAACTAACCGAAAAGGCTATTATACTGGAAGTAAGACTTTTTAAGTGGTGGTAAGTAGATGAGTACTCTTTCAGAGCAAAGCCTAAGAACTATATGGCATAATTGCAAAACTAACCAACCAGAAATAAATGAAATAAGGGTAAACCCAGAATTTTCAAGTGTGCACGTTTAATGGGGCATGGAGGTTGCTTAGGTGGCAATTCTGAAGTCTTAACACTCACGAACTTACAAGTGATGCCCCTTCAGGTTTTGCCACTTGGAAACCACAATTTTAAAAAACTCTGTTGTCATGAGAAAATAAATCTCCCTTTGTCAAGACATTAACTTTATTTCTAATTGCATGCTTTGTGAAAGCCTATTTGCCGAATGTGGAGCATCATTAAGCTCATGAAGGGCAAATGAAGAGTGCAGCACTAACAGGAAAGAAATCCTATCCATATCTATGGTAGTCATCTTTAAGATTTTAATCACAGGCACAGAAGATATTTGAAGAGTCATAATATGTGTTTTTTAAAGGGTAAGTTTAGACGGAACCACAAGATGCATATGTAACTAACTCACATCATAGGACATATTTGAGAATAGTTCTTGTGAAAATTTATATAACAGATAAGTTGGGCCTGTGAACTTTGATCCAAATAGAAATAGGGGAAATGTTATTCTTCATAAGCAGTGGTTGCTGTTTTCTATGGCACACACTGTGTACTTTCTGCCCTACTATGGCTCTCCAACCCAGGCCTTGCTCTGTGAGAAGCCATGTGTGCAGACACTAAGAGCCATTGAATATGGAGTGGACTTTATGTTCCACTAGAGCAGGAACTTTGCATGTGCAAATTGTATACCTAATATCTGGAACAACGCTTACAGAATGAATAAGGGAATAAATGAGTGAATGAAAAAATGAGTGAATGAATTTTAAAATATAGTGAGGAGGTGACAGTGCTGTTTGGTGATATAAATAATGAGTCAGTCTAGGTTTTCTGCATGTCTTTGGCATTGGGTTTACGGGCAGTGAGACTGATGAAGCATGGAGTGTGTGGTCAGATAAGTTAAAATCTTTGTTCCTACTGGGTAACTTCGGTAAATTGTTTAATCTCTCTAAATCTTAATTTTATCACTCATAAATTAGGGTTAATGATGATAATACCTTTCTCATAGGCTTACTATGAGGATTAAAAAAGTAAAGTGCTTTGCAGAGTACCTGCTACTTAGCTCTAAGAATTTATGAAGCTGCCATATACTATGAGGTTATTAATCCAAAATGGAATTTGTCTCAAAAGAGAGTAAAAAATGATCTATATATATAGTTGACACTTTTTAGAAACATAAAAATTCAATTAGTACAAATTTACAAAATGGCCTTTGCATTTCTGAAGATTCCAGCTTGTGATACATCCCGATAATGACCTACACTAATGCCTGCCATCTTGATGCAAGAAGAGACACAGAGGTTGAGCAAACTGGATGCCTCTCATTTCTTCAAATGAATATAGGCATGTTTCAAATTAGAATGAATAACGTGAATATCAACAAAAATGGGCAGAGTCATTATTGAGACTATCTGTCCAAAGTTATAAAGTTATCAACAATGTAATCACAATGGTGAAATACAATTTTTTTTAAGATTCATGAGATGTGAACATTTAGGATAGGATAGTGTATGTGTGTGTGTGTGTGTGTGAGAGAGAGAGAGAGAGAGAGAGAGAGAGAGAGAGAGAGAGAGAGAGAGATAAACAGAGACAAAGACAAAGACAGGCTTTTGGAGAATGGATGCCTAAAACTTTCCGTTGGGCATATTGAAAAAAAATGATGTTTGAACCCTGATGAAGAATCTAGTACAAGATGGGAGTACTCTTTATCATTTACAAAGCAGTTTCACGTGCTATCATAGTAATGAGGGCTGCAACCTTATACAGTAGAGGATATGCTTTTAATCCTTATAACTTGGCACCAGGCACTCTGTCTTCCAGTTTACAGTGAGTAACTGTAGATTCTTCTCTATGGATTCTTCTCTTCTCTTTGACAATTTATCACCTATGGCAAAGGTGTCATGGGATAGTTGTGATGGTTGAGCACTATGATTTACTCTTCTGCCACACACACACACACACACACACACACACACGATGCTAAAGAAGAGCCATACAGATGTTTTTAAAAATTGTGGTAAAATTCCTAACAAGAACCTTAGGGTTGATAAATTTGAAGCACACTTTTCTAAGTTTGACAACCCTTTGATCTAGGTAGAGGGATAATTGGTCTTAGAATTCAAATGCATGACCATGATAGAATGAGAAAAGACCTTTTGAGCTTTTCTGACTGATGTAACAAGTTTCAGTCTCAGCTTCAGTTGAATTATTTGGATTCATAGGATTGGTAGATATTGCACCTTTAAGACTCCAGAGTTAAAATCTTTTATTAAGGACACTTGTACTGTAAGCACAATCCAAGCATAGGACATTGAAAGATGCTGCTAAGAAACAGAAAATGAAAGACAAACCCAAACACAAAGATTAACCTTCTATAGCTCTGAAGTGGCTTCATCAGTGAGGACTCGGTGGCTATGATAGCCTTTGAGTCCTGAAGAAACCAGAAATAGCCACAGCTTCCTCCTGTAAGGTGGAAGACCAGCCCCCAAGTAGAACCAGCCCCCAAGTGGAACCAGGGCCTCAGTGACTCCTGGACTCATAGAATGTGGTGCCTAGAGTCCTGGCTCCCCACTACCCCACCCCAACATGGTCCTCCTAGTGGAAAAGAATACGACTAGAACCTCACCTCATGTGATGCCCAAGTAAATGAACTTCGAGTAGCTAAAGGCCTAAAATTGTGAAGCACAACTTTAAAAAGTCTTAGAAGAAAATGTCTACTATGTTTATGAACTCAGAGTATGAAAGAATTTCATCAACAAGGCATTAAAAGCAAAATATAAAGGAAAAGATTAATAGATTTGATCACATTAAAATTAAAACCTGCTGTCCAAAAACACTACAAGTGTAGTGAAGATTTAGTTTGCCTCCAATTTTTTCTCCATTTCACTACTATAATGAACATACTTATATATATATATAATGCAAGTGTTTTATAAATTAAATTTCTTAAAGCAAAATTGCTGATAATTTATCAATTCATATTTGCCTTAACACTAATTGAAAGTGTGTTTTCTTCACTCTTTTCAATATTGTTTATTATGGCTTTAATTTTTTGTATCTCCAATATTTATTTTATTTCTAGTCTTTTGCTATCTCAAGTAATGCTGCAAGAAATGTCCTTGTATGTATATGTTTTTGAATCATAAATATTCTATGTAGAATAGAAAACTATGTAAGATTCTATAAAACACAGTCCTAGAAATAAAGTTGCTGAATCAAAAATGTGTACATTTCCCCAGATCATGATACAGTAACAGTATATTCAATATCCTGAAAAAAATACATGGAAATATTGGAAATCTGTATTTGGAAAATATGTAAAAATATAAAATATTAGCCCTGGCTGGTAATGGCTCAGTGGATTGAGTGCTGGCCTGCAAACCAAAGGGTCACCAGTTAGATTCCCAGTCAAGGCACATGCCTGGGTTTCAGGCCAGGTCCCCAGTAGTGGGTGTGTGAGAGGTAACCACACATTGATGTTTCTCTCTCTCTCTTTCTCCCTCCCTTCCTTTCTCACTAAAAATAAATAAATTCTTTAAAAAGTATATATAAAATGTTGGAAAAATCAATTCCTTTCCCTTCTCAACTAGAAAAATATAATTTTGAAACTGCAAAATCTTTTAGATTTTGCAACACTGATGGCAGCATCTCAGTGACCACTGTGGAAGGCTGAAGGGAAGGCTCTGGACCTCTTGGCACCCTAATGAGAGCAGCTTCACCAATATTTATTTTTGATATTGTATTTAAATTTTCTTCAAAAGATGAACAAGAGGGCAAGAGGGGTGAGTAGGCAGAGCACGGAGGATTTGGGGGACAAAAAAACTAATATGTGTGATAGTGTAGTAGTCGATGCATGTCATTATTCATTGGTTCAAACCTACAGAAGGTACAACAGCAAGAACAAACCCAATTTAAACTATAGACTCTGGGTGATGATGATGTAACAGTGTAGGTTCAATTAAAATTAATTGTGGACTTCCAGCCAAGAAGGGGTCAGAGATAGATACACGTTGCCTCCTTGCACAACCAAAAGGACAGCAACAAATTTAAAAACAAAAAATAACCAGACTGTAAGAAAGCTGAACTGTATGAAAGTCTGACAACCAAGGAGTTAAAGAAGAAACATTTATTCAGATTGGTAGGAGGGGTATAGATGAGCAGCCATGACAGAGAGGATGCATAGCAAGTTGGCAGCTGGAGAACCAGATGGTCGCACATTTGTGTGAGAATAACAGGGAAGAACAACTGGGAAGTGAGACAGACTACACAACCCAGGGTTCCAGCGTGGGGAAATAAAGCTTCAAAACCTATGACTGTAAAAACCTGTGGGGGTTGAGGTGGTGGGAGAAACTCCCTGCCTCACAGAAGAGTTCATTGGAGAGGCCTACAGGGTCCTAGAATGTACACAAGCCCACCAACCCAGGAATCAGCACCAGAAAGGCCCAGATTGCTTGTGGTTACTGGGGGAAGTGATGAAAAGCTGGTGGAGAGCCAAGAACGCAGCATGATTCCATCTTGGACCCTTCCCCACATACAGCATCACAACGCAGTGAAGTGGGTTGCCCCGCCTTGGAGTATACCTAAGGCTCCACCCGTTACTACATAATAGGTGAGTTGAGACAAAAAAAAAATATATGGCCCAAATGAAAGAACAGATCAAAGCTGCAAAATAGAACTAATCAATGAAGAGATGGTCAATCTATCAAATGCAGAGTTTAAAACACTGGTAATCAGGATGCTCACAGTATTGGTTGAATATGGTCACAAAATGGAGGAAAAAGTGAAGGCTATGCAAAGTGAAATGAAGAGAAATGTACAGGGAACCGGCAGTGAAGGAAAGGAAACTGGGACTCAAATCAACAGTTTGGACCAGAAGGAAGAAATAAACATTCATCCAGAACAGAATGAAGAAACAGGAATCCAAAAAAATGAGGAGAGGATTAGGAACCTCAGGGACAACATTAAACATTACAACATCTGAATCATATGGGTGCCAGAAGGAGAAGAGGAAGGGCAAGAAATTGAAAACTTATTTGAAAAAATAATGGAGAACTTCCTCAATCTGACAAAGGAAATAGACTTCCAGGAAGTCCAGGAAGCTCAGAGAGTCCCAATGAAGTTGGACCCAAGGAGGCACACACCAAGGCACATCATAATGACATTAGCCAATATTAAAGCTAAGGAAAAAATCTTAGAAGCAGCAGGAGAAAAGGAGACAATTACCTACAAAGGAGTTCCCATAAGACCATCAGCTGATTTCTCAAAAGAAACTTTGCAGGCAAGAAGGGGCTAGAAAGAAGTATTTGAAGTGGTGAAAGGCAAGGACCTACATTCAAGATTACTCTATTCAGCAAAGCTATCATTTAGAATGGAAGGGCAGATAAAGTGCTTCCCAGATAAGGTCAAGTTAAAAGAGTTCATCATCACTAAACCCTTATTATATGAAATGTTAAAGGGACTTATCTAAGAAAAAGAAGATAAAAAATATGAACAGTAAAATGACAACTATCAACAACTGAACCTAAACAAAACAAAAATAAAAACAAAAATGAACTAAGCAAATGACTAGAACAGGAACAGAATCATGGAAATGGAGGCCATATGGAGTGTTACTGTAGGGGAAGGAGGAGAGTGGGGGAAAATATACAGGGAATAAGAAGCGTAAATTATAGGTACAGAATAGACAGGGGGAGAAATAATGAAAAAAGTGTGGTGAAAACATAACATAATTTACCATCTTAACCATTTTTATTTATTTATTTGAATATATTTGCATTTAAGTTTTCTTCTGCTAAAATTTGTTATAGTTTGGCTGTCTATTCTTATATCTCAAGTGTCATACATTCAAACTTCAGTAGCACTACATTATAAATCATGTAGAATAAGTTTGACAGTTTTGGAGAAAAAAGTGTAGAATTATTTTCTTCAAATTGTCATAGTACTTTAATAGTCTTTAATCAATTTTAAATGGTTAAGGACTTTAAGACAGCTTGGTCATGTTAAATATATTCACATTGTTATGTGACAGATCCACAGAACTTGTTTGTCTTTAAAACTAAAATGCTGCACCCAATTAAAAACAATTCCCTATGTCCCCTTCACCACTAGCCCTTGGAAACCACCATTCTACCTCTGTTTTTATGAGTCTGGCTACTTAAGATAACTCATAAGTAGAATTATACAATGCTTGTCTTTTTGTGACTTAGCAGAAAGTCCTCAAGATTTAATCTATGTTGTAGCATGTGACAAAATTTCTGTCTTTTTAAAGGCTAACTAAAATTCCAGTAAATGTGGTATATGTATGTACCACATTTTATTTTCTTTATCTCATTAATTCATCAGTTGTCATTTGGGTTACTTTTACCTCTTGGCTATTGTGAATAATGATGCAATGCAAGTGGGTGTAGAAATATGTCTTTGTGATCCTGCCAAAGAGTTGTTTATTCAAGGTTCTTGGTGGTTCAGTCTAAACCAGAATGCAATGGTGGTAATAGCATGAGAAAGTAGTCATTGCTTGCTTTTAGCTAGTGAATTCTCTCCTATTCACTAAAATGTCTGTGGCCTCACTCCCAAAATCTCTCTGTGGTCCCTAAAAATGGGTGTTTATTATACACAAATGCCCCCTTTTTGTTTTTTACAGGTCCACTACTATTTTCTTATATCTTAACTCTTATTAGGTCTTGCTTCATATCTGGGGTTTGATCTTTCCACCATATCAGATAAATCCATAGCATGCTCTTATGTCTTTAAAATTTTCCCTTCTTTCAAGTTCATTCTAAGTCCTAGGCTTCACTCTTCTACCTGTTTGTACTGTTCTGGGCCACAGGTGTGGTGATAAGGAGGAAGAAAGTAGGTGATCGTCACTCTGGTTGCAGCATGGTCTTTCATCTTCAGTTGTGCCTACATAGATAAATGAATAAGTAAATAATGAATAAGAAAATAACTGGATGACTAAATGACACCTCATGTTGTTGGGTTTCTTTTGAGCTGGTTTGAAAACTGGATGAACGATATTTGAAAAGTATGAAAATGAGCTGTTTATCAAGCAGAGACAGGATTCCAGAGTTGGTGACCATATTCTCATTCTATATAGGAGCCACAGCAGAAGGTATTTATGTGCAGTCAGGATTAGGAGTTTCAGCTATACCAGAGACAGTGTGGTAGGGCAGGTAATCGAGGCAATGGAAGTCAGGTTGGCAGGGAGGCTCGGCAAGGCTCTATTTGTCGTCACTATTGAGGGTGAAAATATATGATTAAAAGACAACAGTGATCAAGAATAAAGAGTGAGAGACCAAGGAAAATGGATGTTCCAAGAGAGGTCCAAACTAGGTGAGATGTTGTCCTGGCCAGGTGGCTCAGCTGGTTGGAGTGCTGTCCCACACACCAAAATGGTGTGGGTTCAATTCCCAGTCAGGGCATATACCTAGGTTGGGGTTGATCCCCGCTCAGGACATGTACAGTAGGGAACTGTCCTATGTTTCTCTCTATCCCTTCCTGCCTCTCTAAAATCAATAAAACGTATTCTCAGGTGAGTATTTAAAAAAAAATTTCAAAAACTAGACAAGGTGTTTAGTGATCAGGAATGGGACAAAAGCAGCAAAAGTTGAGGCATTTATAGAGCTCACTGATTAATAATATTAATAGTAGTTTTAAGAATTACATTTGTTGACTCTTTTATCTGTGCTGTTAAGTACTTTTTTGTGTATTGTGTCATTTAATCCTTTTTACTACCGTATGAGGTAAATTTTGTTATTACCTTAATTTTACAAATGATGAAAGTAAGACTCGGAGTGGTTAAATCACTTCCACAAGGACACAGTAAATAAAAGAGTTGGTTTTCAGACTCAGTGTTGCTTTGTGTTTGTAAGCTGATGTGAACTGAACTAGGGGCATAAAGGGATAAGCAAAATTTCACTTATCTCTCTGCAATAAGCATTGTAGTGCATTTCCTGGTATATAATGCATTTCCTTTGAGTAAGATTTAGTCAACGACCTTGTCTGGATAAATGAGATTTCAATGTCTTTTCCCACAAATTCACTAGCTGATTCTGCATAATAAAACACCACCAACAAAAGAATATAGGAATGGAAACCTTAAGTTTTGAATTTTTGAGAGGTTTTCAAACACTTTGTCCCTAATGCAGTCCCATACTTACCAAATATTTTGCCACTGTGGAAAGAAGTACTAACTGACACATATTTTAAGAGTTAGAAAAATCTGGTTTCCAAGACAGATTTTTTTTTTGTTTTAACTTTGTAATTACATATTAGGCATGAAAGTTTTGAAAAAGAGACATTGGGACAATGATCTGAGATTTTGATACTTTAGAAAGAATCTTACCTTGGGAGGGGGAGCTGCAAGACTGCAAATGTAGAAGGGCAAGGGTAGGGTGAGATGGAACCAACCTTGGATTTGGTGCCAGAAGATTCAGGTTTATGTTTGTCTCCTGACAACTCCAGATCTGAAACTGAGAATGATAATATCACATTTTCAGGGTTATTGTGTCAAATGAAAGATGTTGTGTGGATGTACTTTGTAAAATGCAAATTTAGTAGAGCAAATGATAGGCATTTATTGTTACAACTAAGTTTATAAAACATTTTTTATGCACAGGAATAGTTCTAGGATTGACCCATAGAGTCAAAGGGAGTCCCTGGGACAGCTATGCAGAGCTTCAAACGGAGATATTTCCATTGGTGAGGAAGGGACAAGGAAGGCCCCACACCATCTCTTAAAGACAAAGAATTACAAATTCACCAAACCGTGGACTTCTAGGGCTGAAGCTTCAAGTTTCAGAAGTGACGTGATCACAAGACCCACAAGAGGGAGCTCAAGCACTTCTTAGGCACTGTTAGCTTTCCAATACGTCGTTCAGGAACATTAAAAAGGCAACAAATTCACAACTATCAACAACTAATCTAACAAGCAAATAAACAAACTAAAAGAAAACTAAGCAAACAACCAGAGCAGGAATAGAATCATAAATGAGATCATTTGGAGTACTATCAGCTGGGAGGGAATAAGGGGGAGAATGGGGAAAAAAGTTTAGGGATTAAAAAGCAAAAAAATTGCTCTGATAGGTGTGGCTCAGTGGATTGAGTGCTGGCCTGTGAACTGAAACACTGCCAGTTCGATTCCCAGTAAGGGCACATGCCGGGATTGTGGGTCAGGTCTCTGGCTGGGGACATGTGAGAGGCAACTGATCATTGTATTTCTCACACGTTGATGTTTCTCTCTTTCTCCCACCCGTCCTCTGTCTCTAAAAGTAAACAAATAAAATATTTTTAAAAAGGCAAAATAATAGATAGGGAGGTGTTAAGAATAGTATAAGAAATAGAGAAGCCAAAGAACTTATATGTGCCACTCATGGACATAAACTAAGGGAGGGGATTGCTGGAGGGAAAGGGGGTACCAGGTAGAGGGGACCAAAGGAGGAAAAAATTAGGACAACTGTCATAACATAATCAATACAATATACTTAAAAAACAGTAGCTGGGGAGATGAGGTGTGATAGAGAAAATAATCACAAGAAATAAACTTGAAGAAAAATTATTGGGAGATGATGACTTAAGTTTTTTAGTGAGTTTTAAAGTTGTTGAGAAAATTCTGGCCAGAATCCTTTTAACTAGCTCCTGTGAAGGAAAAATAACTGCTGTGATCATTTTTAGATTAATCTTTCTGGCTTAACGTCCTTTCCAAATATTCTCTTCCTGGAAGAGAGCATCAGGAGATGATCCTGTAGAAATAAATGCCTAACCACTTAGCCCAGGAAGCTTTGTGAGGCAACCAGAAATAATCATAATTTTGGTGTTTATAATCAAAGACTCTTTCAGTTACACATTCAGGGAACAAGAAATATATATTCATAATTAAAAAAAAACTGCTCATTGCCCGATGTGCTTTGTAAAGATTGTGAGAGACTGGGAGAGAGAAAGAAAGAGAGAGAGAGAGAGAGAGAGGGAGTGTGTGTGTGTGTGTGTGGTGGAGAGCTGGGATGGGTTGCAGGCAGCATGGAACAACAATGGCTGTGGAGAAGGCCTCAGTTTTGATGTGACTTACTTTGTGACATTCCACCCTTCCATGGGCTACGAAACATGATCAAAGGAGAGACATCAAATGAGACTGACCCTTCTGCTTCTGAAGCAACACAGCCAGTGAAAGAAATGAGTTTTTGGCTACCAGTACTATATCTAATTATAAATATACTATAATGAAAACATAGGTGCAATTATAATGTCAGCCAATGCATTATGAACACTAATCATTTTATAGAGAGCTTATTTTCTAGAACAGATTTGTATAAATTGAATTTGTGTATATGAAATGGAATTTTATCCTTAAATCTTATAATATTTCACTGCACACATTTTTCACCCAATACACAATAAAATTATTAAGGTAGGAAACCTTTTAAAAGCAAACAATTAAAGGAAAATAATAATTGTTTTTAACTAACCATTAACAAGGAAATGTTTCACTATCATTAGTAAATAAGGAATCACACTAACTATGAAATGCCAATTCATAGGGTTGAAGTTTAAATTGAATGAGGTGCTATGAGTTCAAGTTAATACCAGGAGAAGCCAACTGGTTGCTTCCCGAAGGATCTACACAGCAGGTACTCACTGTCTGCAAAATAAAAAACTTGGTTGGATAATTCTTTCAAAATACATCCATCTTGCAGGAATTAACTAATACATGAATTAAAAAAACAATGATAAATGTAACTTGCATTTTTACATCAACATGACCAGAGAATTATTTTCTAAAAGAAAAAACCTCAAGGGCAGTCATGTAACCAAAAGACTGTTTGATTTGCATGAAATCAGAGTAAAATAGCTGACTTGGATAGTTCGAGGAGGTGTTTTCCAGGTCAGCTGTCTGAGTCACTGTTCCCTACAGCAGGAGAGTTTTTTCAGTGGGGTAGAAATATTAAATGCTTTCTAGGAGGGCCAACATCCTCCTCTCCGGACACTGCTCGGATGTAAACAAGACTTTCAGCTCAGTGCAGGGATAGAAAGCAACTAGGCAATGAGTTAAAGGTTATCATGGGGGCTCCGGGGGTCACATAGGAAGGTCATCTCACCTGGCCAGGATGTATGGGAAGGGTCGGGGAATACTTCAGACGGAGACAATATGAACTAAACTCTTGATTTATCTAGACAACTGCACTGAGTTAATAGATATCATCCTTTCAGGATGTCTCGGACCCTGTTGTACAGCTTCTACCTTCCATGTGATTTAGGGTGTGAGCCGTTATTCAGCAAGTCAGCGCAAGGTCAGTTTGGAATCCATGGGATCTCTCTCTGAACAGTTTTCAGGAATTCACCTCAGTGGCATTTGTTGAGGCATAGCCTCCTGAAAATTGGATGTGTTTAAGTTTCAGTCTGAATTTTGGGCTTTTATTGATGTAGTGATCAGCTGACTGCATGGTCACTGTATTTTTCCATTGTTTAGCTTGGCATTGATAGACTTTAATAGTTTGGTTAATGGCTCAGAAAGGGAACCTGTTAATGAGGAGACTAAGGCTTGTTAAGGAAGATATGACTGATAATGTAAGATGAAATTTCAGATTATAAAGGAAACATTTCTTCAAAGGCCACGTCGAACATATGTTACCAAAACCGAATTGCCAATATACAGGGGTGGGCAAAGTCTTATAGTTGTTGGTATGGTAAATAATACAATAATTAATAAATAATAACAAGAATAAACTGTGTTTTGCGTACTCACACCTGTGAACCTACTTTGCCCTATTCCGTATTTGCCTGCAAATGTGCCCCACCAAAGGTATCATCATTATTTACTCAATTATTCCTAGGTAAAAATCCTAGGAATTATTCATGATTCTTCTTTTTCCCATATAATCCATACCCAATCTTTCAGCAAATCCTATTGATTGTTTCTCCAAAATATATCTCAAATTTGTCCACTTCTGATGATCTCTGCTGCTAAATCTCTACTCCAAGCTACTATTTTCTCATCTGGACATTTTGGCCAGTTGATTTTATTTCCTCCCATCTCCCCTCACCCCACCTCCTTTACCCAAATCCATATTATGTGCACTAGTCAGGAAGATCTTTCTAAATGTAAACGGGAGAATGTCACCCCAGTCCATTTAGAACACAATTCAAACCTCACCGTGGCCTGAGACACCTTACCCAGATCTGGGCCTTGCTCTCTCCCAGACCTCCCCTCCAACCATGGTCACAGCCATGCTAATCTTTCTTTTTCATTTTTAAATTGAATTTATTTGTTAATAAAATCATATAGGTTTCAGGTATACAATTCTATAATACATCATTTGTGTATTGTATTACTGTGTTCACCACCCTTCTGACTTGAGAATTCTCAGATCTTGTCTTTATCTCAGAGTTTTTACACCAGTTATTCTTGGTGTCGAAACAGTTTTTCTTGGTGTTGGAATATTTCTTCCCAAATCTTCACTTGGCTGTCTTTTCTCAATATTTGCTCACACTAGATTTCCAAGATTGGTCTTCTTTGCCTATTCTAGTTAAATTAGGCTTTCTCCTCTTCCTGAGTAAATTAACACGTAACCTTTCTTCATCTACTTTTACAGCCAAATATGGTATTGACTGAGAAAGTAGAAAAAATATAAATGGACATATCGATGAGCTATTGTAAAAATATCTTTCTAATAACACTTAAATCAGAAACTTTCCGTCATCCAGAATCATCTTCAAGAGACCTGCAATCACTGATACCTTCCTTTTCCCAAAGGTATCCAGTGTCATCAGAGATAAATTTTGCTAGTTTCTTGTTGGAGGAGGTCATCAAGCGAATATTTCTGCCAGTTGACCTGTGAGCTGGTTTGGGCAATCAAAGGCTCCTAACCCTTACCTCTTTCTCTGGAATGCATATTCTGCCCTTTCCCACAACAAGAGCCATTTTTGAGGAGGGAGCCCTATGGGAACAATTGATTTTGAGACCACCTGGGTGCTATAATATGATTGAACCCAGTTAAGTCCTCTACATAAACTTTTAAGATTCTGGGAGGTGGGTGTGGATATCTACTCATCTGTTGAGACCCAAGATGAGCCTCCCATGTTCATTCCCTCGCTTATCAAACCTGCCACATAGGAAGTTGGAGTGGTCTGCTTCTTTCTTCAGTCCCTCCTTGCTCTCTGTGTGTAAAGGCCAGTTCCAGACCTCCCAGGAAGCACCTGAGTCTTCAAACCGACACTTCTGAAATTTACATAAATGGAACCATGGCGTATAAATCATTTACTTCTGTCTTCTCTAGTGGTAGAGAAGACAGAAGCAAATAATTTATCAATATAGGCAAAGGGTTTTGTTGCAGGTTTTCATTGCTATATGAATATACCCCCAAAATGTTTGTTAGTTTACTGCAGATCTGAAGTAACTAGACTTTATCTGTAAATGGCTAGATTGTATGTATTCTAGGTGTTGTGGGCCATATGATTTTTGTTGCAACATCGTGTCATGAAAGCAGCCATAGACATTGTGTAAGTGAATAGGTATGACTGTGTTCCAATAATTTACAAAATGGATGACAGACTGGATTTGGCTTGTGGGCTGCCCTTGACTGTTTGGATTGTTTTCAGTTCGGTGTTATCATGAGTAAAGCTGTGTAATTTTTTGTATGCATCTTTTTGTGTTGCTATATATGTGATTCTGTTACTCAGCAAGGAAGAATTACTTTGTTCTGCTTTAGTAGATGCTACCCATTTTTCTAAAGTGATTTTCACAATACAGGTGCTCCATGGTTTCATCAACACTTAAAATTTTTAGTTACTGAAATTTTAGCCATTTTGGTCGGTATGTGGTGGTATTTCTCTAACCTAAGCTTTTTCTGGTATGTCAACTGGGAAAACCCGTAGGTGAATTCTGTCGTTTGAACATATAAATTGCACTGATTGTTCTATAAATTTATTTTATTTTTACACAAAATATTGTCTGAAATGAAATAAATTCAGAAAATTTAAATGTTGGAATTAAAACAAACAAACAAAAATAACAACATGAATTTGGCTGGACATTGGGAGTGTGGGGTTTAAAATGAAAGGGAAGAAATAAAACAGACTAATGGATACAGACACAGTATGGCAATTACCAGAGGGAAGTGGGGGTGGGGAAGGTAGAACAGGGTGAAGGGGGGATAAATAGGGATGGAAGAAGACTTGACTTGGGGTGGTAAATACACAACACAATTCAAATGATGTAGTATAGAATTGTATACTTGAAACTTATATAATATTAATATCCAGTGTCACCACAATAAATTCAGTAAAAAATAAAAATATAAAAATGATTTTATCTTAAAAAATAAAATAAAATGGGAGAGTGAAGAGCTTTTAAATTGCTTTTACTTGAGAAAATTTTAGGCTTTCAATGTGGTATTGACTTAAGCAAAGTGTTTTAGATTTAGAACTAGTTCTAGATTTGAGGCACCTAATATATAATCAATATCATATAGAATATGTATAATAATATAATATACAGCAGTTGCTATATATAAGATATATATATATATAATATGTGATGTTTACAGACCATATGAGCTTCAATTAGTTGCTTTAATAGCATTGTTATAATGTAAGATTAATAATAGCTCTCCCATCAATTTCACATGAATTTTGGGAATATCAAATGTGATTATATTTGTGATAATTTAAAATATTCAGAGAGAATGAAACTTTGTTAAGGATGTATTATCCATTCAGGACACCAAATCTTAACTGTTAAGAATCTCCCAAGGTCTACCCAATTCACATTCATCTCTATAAGTAGTTGAGGAAATTCTTTAAGTCAATACCATTTGAAGATAATAAAAGGGTCGATTGAGTCTAAGGAAAACCATACTACATAATTCGAACTGCATATTTGACACAGCTACCCTATATGCAGATACATTATCTTACTGTGAAGTAAGAGTTTTGACCTTTTGTAGTTCTATTTTACAAAGGAAGTCAAATAGTTGGTAAGGAAATTCAGTGATTGCGCGACTCAGGGACTGCTTCTGCTTTGGTTTGGGTTCATCTTTTTGCAGGTGCTAATAAGTTTTTTCTGTTTTCTAATATCAATGAAATTTGATACCTCCTTGCTTTGCTGGATCATAATACTCTTTGCAGGTTATTCTCACACTCTGCTAATGCAATCGTCTAAAGTTCAAACCTTTATCTTTTAATTTTGATGAAGGTGTGATTTTCCATTAAGTTCTGCATAATAACTATGTTTTTTAACAAGGAATGACATTCTTCCTCTTAATTTTCTTGTTTATGATGGCTGTCTCACTTCAGTAATTGGTGTCTGTATATCTTATTCCTTTCACCCGGAATAATAACTTCTTGTTTGGGAACCCACCTGATAACTATCCCTCATCAGGGGAAAAATGAATGTCATAAGATTTCCTACAACAAATTATTAAACATTCTTCAGAGTATGTTTCTTTTTTACCATTTCATCCCCAATATTACCCAGCCTTCAAAAATTGTTTAGAAAAAGTAAAATGCCATGCAAATATTAATTTACAATGTTGTTAATCTTATTGAATCTTGAAAGACATACTGTACTTTTCAAACCATAAGATGCACCTAAGTTTTACAGGGGGAAAATAGGGGAAAAAATTTTGAAGCAAAAAATGTGGTAAAATCTATAATAACATAAATAACAATTTTCACCAATGTAAATGTAAACAGAACTCAAAAGCAGCATTCACAACCCTTATTCCTTCCAAATTTGGGGTGGGGAAATGTGCGTCTTATGGACCAAAAAATACAGTATTTCTTTTTCTTAGTCTTTGCAATTCTTTTATCCTCCTGCAAAACCAGGGAAGAAAGCCATGGTGATAGATCCTAAACATTTTTCCTGTCTATTTCTATTATTTCCATATTTTCCAAAATGAGCACCATCAAACAAATCTGTCTTCCAAAGTTTCTAATTCCTAAACAGCTTTATTGAGATCTATTTGATATACAAATAAATGACACGTTATGTATACAGTTTGATGAATTTAGGGATATGGAAACAACTGTGAAACCACCATCCAATCTTGCTTTCCTGGCATCTACTAATTCTCTGTTTCAAACCTTTTTTTTCTTGGTGGGAAATGATTTGTTTTGTATAAGCGAACTTGTACTAAAAGTTATGTGGTACTCAGCCCTTGTCAATGGTTATCTGATCATTCAAACAAATGAGATAAACAGGAAAGATTGCAATGTGATAAAAAAAATTCCAAGGCATCTGTACTCTGTCCAGGGTTTCTATCTGGATTATACCAGATTTCAATTGACCCAAGTATGTACATCTTGGTTTTACAATAATAAATGTAATGATTGTGGATAGTGGCTGAACAGAGAATCATTAGTATCTTGATACCCAATACTGGATCTCTCACAAGATGCTATTATTACTTGGAATCAATAAGTTGTATGTATACCCCTAGAAATCTACAATTCTCTAATACATGGTTTAATAATTTGCATCTGATTTAATACACAGGACTCAGTGATATATGCTAAATAATACAGTATATAACACTTTTGGTAAGTTATAATTTTTTCAATTGTTGATTGATTGATTTTTATTGTTGTTTTATTACAATTGTCCCAGTTGTCCCCCCACTGCCTATTATTCTCCTTCCTCCCCCACTCCCACAATCAGTGCCCCCCTGTTGTCCATGTCCATGAGTAACTTATACCTGTTCTCTGACTAGACCCTTCCCCTTCTTCTCCTCCTTATCCCCTTCCCCTCCCCTCAAATTGTCTTAATTCTCTGTGATTTGTGAGGGTAGTTTCTCTTTCCTCAATCCTTTCTGCTTCCACCTTTGTAGTTTGTAAGAAGAGATGCATAGAATGTACATTCTTGTAGGTTACAAAGCTGGGGCTCTAAAAGGAACATTTGTCAGTATGATAAGGGGAGTCCAGTGCTAGCATTCAGTTATTAAAGAGCACCGTCTATGGATGTTCTGGGTAAGAACATTCTTGCTTTCGATCTTGTTCTTGCTGAAGGATTCCAAATTGTGTGGTCAGGCTATACAGGCTCCAAGGACTCTGGACATAAAGTCTAACTTGTCAATATGTAAAATTTTCAATTCCCCTTTACACCTAGTGAAATTCACACTCAGGCTATGCTTTAATTAGTTTCATGTTTAAGAGTCTAACATCAGATCAACAAAGTAACAAGTCTTTACTGTACAACTTGACATCTCATTAACACTTGTGTTACAACATATGGTGCTTGGGTGATTTGAGTTAATGTGGGTGTCAGCAAGGTGGTGGAGGTGGGGTATAGAAAATCAACTTTTTCTGGCATTTGACATGTTACTTTAAGGGAAAATTAGCTACATTTTCTGAGCACAGTAAATGATCATGAATGTCATAGAATTTCTAGGTTTGGGACTATAAATGAATTACTTTGTAAATGTTTCTGAAATTTAAGTTAAAACATACCTGACACCAATATAATAAAGCACAAGATAATTTGATGGAGAGTTTCCATGCTTTGGCATATTTATTACAAAGGTAATTGGTTGACTGTGATTTAATCAAGTTAATGATCTGAAGATACAATATTTGTAGTTATAATTATTTGTAATTTATAGTTATTTCTATACTCTCTGCAAAAAACTCAGGTTCTTTCTTCATGCCTTAAATTTGAATATTTTGACAAATTGCAAGCTACAATTTAAACACATATATTGAGTAAACTGTATGCTTATTTAACTTGAAATATACCTCGTTTTGTGGAAAAAGAGAAGAATGGGAAATCCCAGTATTACTGGTTTTAAAAGTTAGGCTTATATTAGTTCAAATCTAAATGTTAAAATTCTTTTACTCAAGCTATTCATAAATACTTTTCAATTAGTCCACATGGTAAGTACTTCACAGAACTCTGTAGCCCGAGGTGACCAGATGGTAGAATTATAGGATTTGGAGCTCAGAGGGACTCAGAGGTCATTTAATCCAACTTCTTAACTTTACAGAGGTGAAAACTAAGCCTCAGAGCTGTGGCTTATATTTTTTAAGCAGCAGTTCCTTCCTTTATAAAATAAAAGAGCTTTAGACGGCCAAATGAGTCTGTGATGAGTAGATGGAGACAACCGATGTGCTTATGATATTGTATTTAACATTCTAAACAAATGAAAGTAGAACCCATGGGAAGGGTTATGACACAGAAAGCTTTAAGGCCTGGATGTTGTAAGTTATGTAGTGACATGGCTGTAGGTAGTGATTCTCAACTCCCAAAGCTGGAGTGCCATTTCCTACGTAGCTGCAACTGGTTTTCAAACTGAGAACTAGGGTCTCAAGGTGTGTGTTCTGTAAAGCAGTATGGATGACCTCACTGTGATATGTGAAACTCCACAACCATGTTTTCCCATTCTACCTTACCCGTTTAAAGCTATATAACCTCCTACACTCTTGTGCACTTCTAAGTTTTATTTTTTAGCATCATTTTTTGGACATAGCATTGTTTCTATAAAATATGTAGTAGACTTTAAGTTCCAGTGATGCATAACTTGATCAAAATGTTTTACTTATTTATTTTTGTACAGAAATTACTCTTATGGATAGGTTATGATGCAGGGAGAAAGAAAAATAGACAAATACCACATGATGTTCTGAGTTCTTTAAGGTTTACTCATGTAGTCTTTCATTACATGTAAGCAAAGAGGAAAATCTGAGAACATACAAAAGTTTGAATAGATTGTTATTATTTGGCTAATGTAGAAAGTATAAAGAGTAATTATTTGCTTTAAAAAGTTTTGATTAAATTTATTGATGTGACATTGATTAATAAGATCCTATAGGTTTCAAGTGTACATTTCTATGATACATGATCAATATATTGCATTGTGTGCCTGCCACCCAAAGTTAAAGTCATCTTCCATCATCACATATCTGACCCCCCTTACTCTCTACTACCTGTTGCCCCACCCCTTTTCCTCCAGTAATCACCATACTCCAGTTTTATATCCCTCATATGAGTGAAATCATATGGTTCTTAGCTTTTCCTGACTGCTGATGAAAAGCCACGGTGGAAAACAGTTCCTCAGCAAATTAGGAATAGAGTTCTCATATGATCCAGCAATCCCTCTTTATTTGCAAAGACATATGCACTGCTATACTCACTGCAGCATTTTCATGATGGACAAGTCACAGAGACAGCTAAAGTGTCCTTCGATAGAGGACTAGATAAAGAAGATGTGGTACGTATATATTGTAGAATACTACACAGCCATAAGAAAAGATGAAATACTGCCATTTGCCACATGGGTGGACCTTGAGAATATTACGCTAAGTGAAATAAGTCAGTCTTTTAATTATTTTACATTTGTAGTCATTGTTTTATTTTCCTAATGTTTTGAACAGCATATTTTTATTGTGAGAAAAATTGAAAGTACAGAACATATAATTGAATATATTTTTATAACTATAAATATCAAAAACAAAATATTTAATGATTTGCCTTGAATATAATGAAAATTTTGGCACGTAGTAATTTTATTCCTTCCTAATCTACCCTCTTAATTTTTTTCTATGTTAGCTGGGATTCAAGTCTAGGTTAATGTTATTACTTTGAAGACTACCCTTTAAATATCATTTTGATATTTACTTTGAAGTTCATGGACTTTTAATAATTATTAAAATGACAAAATCAATCATACTTATAAATAGTATTTGGGTTATTTTATCATTATCAATTTTTTAATTCTGAAATTTTCATAGTTGATTTTTGTATTGTTGATGTCCCCATTTCCTCCCTTTGCCTGCTTTCATCCACTGGGTTCAGCTTCTTAGTTTGTTAGATTATATTTTTGAGAAGACAATATAAGTGTCATATTCTCTTCCTTGTCTAAAATGACTTTAGTTACTTTTGAAACTGAAAAAACAATTGCCTGGATGTGAAATGCTCCTTTCAGAATAATTTCCTCCCCAAACCATTGATTCCTGGTATTTTGTGCTGTAGAAGAGAAGTCTGATTCCAAAATGATTACTTTTTTTGCTCTTTTTAAGATAATGTTTCTCTTTCTTTTCTTTGCTGTGGTAATTGTAAACCTCTTAAAATACCAGGTTAAAAAATTTGTTCCCATTCAGTGTACATCTAAAATTTGACCTTCTACTTGGTAAAAAGTACTCTTACTTGGTAAACCCCCCTTTATCTGAAAAGTCATATTTTGCTTCATTTTAGAAATTTTCCATTGTTCTTTATTCTCAATATCCATGTGCTTTGTTGTTTCCAGTACACGTGTCCCTAAATCTCTCCTTTTACAATGTTTATTTACCTATACGTTTTCATAGTTCAGAAAAATTTAACAGGTTTGTTTATATTGTTAGAAAGTTGAACTGCTGAAACTTGTTCACTGAAACATTTTTACTTGGATTAATGTTTTATGTCCCCACATTTATATTAAAAATGAAAATGGGAAAACTGCCAATACCTGATTTCTGTCACTTATTTCCCACTTGCAATCATATAGTTAGATACCTTTTGACCCCATGGGGCAAAAAAAACCTAAGGTTCAGAACTACAAATAACACAAGATACTTTTTTTTTAAGAATGAAATGTTTCCCATTATAGTGGATTTTTAAAACATGTTTTTGAAAGATTTTATTTTATTGTATTTTTTAGAGATAGGGGAAGGGGGAGAGAGAGAGAGAGAGAGGGAGAGAAACATTGACATGCAAGGCAAACATCAATCTTGCATGTTGTCAACTGGGGCCCTGGCCCGCAACCCAGGTATATGCCCTGATTGGGAATCAAACCTGCAACCTTTCTGTTCACAGGCTGGCATTCAATCCACTGAGCAGCACCAGCCAGGGCCAAAGTCGATTTTTTAAAAAGAGATTTTATTTATTTATTTTTGGAGAGAGGGGAACGGAAGGAGAAAGAGAGAGAGAGAGAGAAAAATCAGTGTGTGAGATCAGTTGCCTCTCACACGGCCCCCAACTGGGAATCCAGCCTGCAACCCAGGCATGTGCCCCTACTGGAAATCAAATCCATGACCTTTTGGGTCACAGGCTGGTGCTCCGTCCACTGAGTCACACCAGCCAGGGCCCAGAGTGGATTTTTGAGCACGTTCTCTAGCTGGATGTCCTTTGGCATAATTTTTACACATTTGTTATGGATAGCACACAGGTTTGTGTCTTCAAAAAGGCCAACCAGAAAGGCCTCAGTTGCCTCTTGCAAAGCATTAGTAACTGCATTCTGGAAATGTAGATCTGTTTTGAAATCCTGAGTAGTTTCTCGCACCTAACTCTGGAAAGGATGTTTGTGAATCAGAAGTTCGGTGGACTTGTGATCACGTCTAATTTCACGAAGTGCTACAGTGCCAGACCTCTAATGATGAGATTTTTTACTCCTCCAGTAGAGGGCGCATGCTTGGGGGCGGCTTTGGCAGCCAGTTACTTCCTTTGTACCTTACCACTGGTCGTTTTGTGGGCAGTCTGCTTTGCAGGAGCCATGATGTAGAGACCTCTTTTCTTACACACCTTCTCCTTGGGCTGGAGCTCAGCGAGGTAGAGGAGGTGCTGGCATTATGGAGTGATGGTGGATGCGAAGTCCTATTAATTAATTATTTTTGAGTTCTGGAAAATTTGCTTGAGTTTGTCTAATAGTTTTTAATTACATTGTGTGTGTATTTTATACATTGATTACTATCCCCATCCAGCATCGTATTTGGCAATTTTACAATTGAGTTTTTAATTTTCATGACCTCTCTAATCTCACAAAGTGATCTGTTTTTCTAGCTGCTTTTGTAGCAGAAGCTGGAATGTTTTCTTGAGTATTATTAAAAAGACAAAACACAACTTTACTGGTATTTTTCTTCTGTTTCTTGATGCTCATTGATTTACTCTGATTCTTAATGTTATTCTCCTCTTTGGAAATACAATTCTTCATATATTTTATGACATTTTTCCTCTGCTTGTTTTTCTGTCTTGATAGATGAAGACACCTGCCATTCTAGACCTCTTCTGGCCTCCTGGTCACTGACTCTGAAGGAAGCTTCAGACTGCTGGTATTGGCCTGACATCTTGTAACTCCTCATGGTCCAGGGTTATAAAGTGAGATTCAGTTAGTGTTTCTTCTCCTTCGTTGTCATTGACCTCTCTATATCTTATTCTGTCTTGTTTGATCTCCATTGTATTAGCAGGCTTTTTTTTTAATATTCTGACAGATAAAAAGAATTCTAATTTCCGCAGCATTAAAAGTCATTAAGTTTTAAAAATATTCTATGCCCCCCATATTTATCTATGATAATCTAGCAAGATGCTTTTGTTATTCCCACATTACCCAAATTACCCAATATATTCTACGGACAAATCACTCTTTACCTTTAACATTTGAGTAAATTAAATAGCCATCTGGCTTCTACTCTCTGACCTGTCAGCTTTGCGCATACTGTAACCCTTGTATATACTTTATTTTCCAGCCATGTAGAACCACATACTGTTCCCTTCAAAAACTACATTATTATATTTCTTCCTTAAATGCCTGGCACATTCCTGAAAATGCACCCATCCATTTTTTTTAAGATTTTATTTATTTATTTTTAGAGAGGGAAAGGAGGGGGAGAGAGAGAGAGAGAGAGAGAAACATCAATGTGTGGTTGCTGGGAGACATGGCCTGCAACCTAGGCATGTGCCCTGACTGGGAATCGAACCTG
Source organism: Tonatia bakeri (assembly GCA_004024845.1). Taxonomy (NCBI): domain Eukaryota; kingdom Metazoa; phylum Chordata; class Mammalia; order Chiroptera; family Phyllostomidae; genus Tonatia; species Tonatia bakeri. The sequence goes on along the minus strand of PVIA01003617.1, from coordinate 111,305 downwards.
CGATGCGTGGTTCGCAGCCCGCGCTCAATCCACTGAGCTACACCAGCCAGGGCGCACCCATCCATTTTTAGATCAAAGAATTTTTGCCTTCTCCTAGACAGATTTATTCTCCATTAAAATAATTATTCTTTTGCTTAGTTGTTATTAGTATGCAGACATGTCTTCCTACTAGGATATAGGCCTTTTGAAAGTAGGTAACATGACTTGCTCAATCCTGTATTCCTAGCTCCTAGCAAAATGCCTGGTACATAGAAGGTATTTGAATAATTGGATGAATGGATGGATGATTGAATGGAGCAAGCCCATCACATGCACTTAGGACAAGCAAGTCAATAGATCATGTTTAACTGCTGAGTATGGAGTGATATGCTTTGGTCATCAGCTCACATGGGAAGACATTTCAATAAAAGTCCAAGTATTGTAACCAATTATTTATTTACTCTTTAATGGACTAATGCTGGAGACATAAAAACTTAGCAGACAGTTCACAGTATCATATCTCTTCTACATGTTTCAGAGATCTCAAAACTCTTGGGGAACAAATTTGTATAGAATTTTAATTGTAGTGAGTAGTAATTTTGAATACACATATTAAATCTCTAAATTCATGCTTTATTTTAGAAAGGCATATTGAACTAACAAATCTGATAGAACTTTCATTCAGATTGGTGGCCCCCATATTTATCTAAGATGTTCTAGCAAGATCTAACATTTACTGATTGTATGGCAATGTTTGAAGCTCTGATCTTTAAACTATTTTATTTTGCTTTTAAATATGTGAATGGGAATAAATGTGGTTTATATATGGAACTGATTTAAACTTTTTCTTCTCCTTCAACATATGTGAAATTATAGGGAATATAGTGTTTTTTAATATGAATTATGTGAGGCATTTATTTAAAAATAAATCAATGATATTAATATCACAATTAATATTTTTCTAAATTAGAAAATAACTCAGAAAAATCTTAAATTTGATGTGTGTTTTTATGATTAGTGGGGAGAATAATCTACATATTCCCTTAGTTACAGTGTACACAGTACTCTAAGTTTGTTAATCACTAAATATTTATTGGTGAGGTTTCAAATGACCTGACCACTTGGAGCAATATTGGATACCAATAATGGAAATAACAGCTATCTTCTTTCATAACTTTATAGTTTGCAAAGCTCTTTCACACACGTTTAATCCTTTGATGTCTGCTGGTAATGAAATGTTCTCTAATTATTATGCATCATTGGGCAGGGCGAGCCTGAAGGCCAAAAGCTGTTAACAGGTATTAATTATAGCCATTTGCTTCCCTCTAAACTTTAATTGACATTCCCACAGGTTAAAATCCTTAAGTATCCTATACATTTGCTTCCTTCAGCTTTGCCTCTATTCAATTATCATTTAAATATACCACATATTGTTCAACTGATAAGTTTTTGTGATTCAATCTATTGTGTCTTCTACTGCAAGTGATTTAATGCAGGTTGGTAAGAGTTCCTTGCCTCCTATTAAGCATATTAATAACTTGTACTGGAAACATAATAAATAAATTTCAAAAATGATTATTAAAAATGAAAACATATAGTATAGTTGGCCAACATTATATTGATTTGTAAATCATAAAATATATGGATCATTGTGATTTGGGAACCTAATTAAAGAGAAAACCAAAGAGCTTTGCAGGACTCTGGGAGGACACTGAGTTCAATGGCTCTTACCCTGCCTCATCTCACAGAACCCAGTCACATTCTCAGTGGTATGGAGTCTCATCATCACAGGATCAAACACTTCTTTCCCCAAGAAGATGAAAGATGATTAACATTTACAGTTAATCTTCATATATATACATATATAATTTAGGGTAGATTATAATGACATAAAATTGAGGAGGAGGAGTATTTGGAGTTGGTTTTATTTCTGTGATTTAATCTCAAATAGACAAAAACGGCGATCCCATTTGTGGTTGAACACTGTACTAAGAGTGCTCAGTGTAAATTTTCTTACACATAAAGCAAATAAGATAATGCATACAAAATGTCATGCATGATATTTTTAGATCAACAGAAAATATAATGACATAGGGAACAAATTCTTTATAAATGTTATAAAAACCTCCATCCTAACTTGACTACTTCTGTATCTAATTAGCCTTATAAATATACTCTGTTTTATATTTCCATTTCCTATCTCTTGTAGTACATTGCATATTTGCTCCACACCTCGGGACAAACCCTTCCTATACACATGCCCTTTGTATGTCAATACAGTTCTTCCCATTAAAGAGGAAGTGCATATTTTTCTGACCCTTGACTTTAAGTTTCTCCATGTAACTTAGTTTGGCCAATAGAATAAGGAAGTAATACAACATGCCAGCTCTAGCCTAGGCCTTAAGTGAAGTTGCATGCTTCTCCAACCCTGTCCAGCCCAGATCAGCAGACTTCCAGTGGACTGACAAATATGTGAGTCAGCCGTGCTGAATATACTGTGTATCTAGCTGTCTGTCCGACTCTATTGGTAGATCAGTGTATTGATATATCGCTCTATCCATCTATCTCTTTATGTATCTAACTCTCCAAATCTGTTGTGGATTAAAATTTGAAATATTATTAATCTAGATTCTTCACAGGGAGACAAGAGCATTATTTGTCAAGCACCCTCCTTTAGACTATAAGAAGAAGGCAAAGAAAGTGCTGCCGTATTCTAAGTAGCATAAGTACACATCCTCCTTTATAAAGATGTTTGTTCCAATTCCAAAGCAACAAAAACTGGAGGCAGGTTTTCTTTTTTAAGTTTCAGAGAGTTTGGGTGTGTTTTGTGGTATGGAAAAGAACGTGAATAAGCCCATTAGATGTCAGAATTAATTAAACCAATGTTTATTGAACACCTACTATGGTTCAGAATATATGAGAGACACTGAGGATACAGTAGTCAACACGAGACACATGATCCCTGCCGTTCTTGTCTGGTGGAAAAGACTGATATTAGTGCAAACTGCACTCATCAGTACATAGTGACTAATTGTAACAAGTGATGGTAAGGAAAAATGCAGGATTTTTTTTCTTTTGATCATAGACTGTAGGGTCAGAGAAAGCTTGTTAAGGAACATTTTAGCGAAATTTGAGAAATAGGTAGGAGTTAATGGGGGTAAGGAAAGTGGGATTTGGAGAAGAGCATTACAAGTTAAGGGGTAATCTTTGCAAAGGTCCAGAAGACACATGGTGTATTCTTAAAACTGAAAAAAAAAAAAGCCAGTGTGACTAGGGAGTGATGAGTGAAAAAAAGAGCCCACTAGGGGAGTGGGCTGAGATGGGAGTGAAAGACAGAAAACTGTACTTGAACAACAATTAAAATAAAAAAACAAAACAAAACAAAAAGCAAAAAACATGAGAAAAAAACCCCAAATCTATCCTAGCTGTAAATAGGGTGGTGACCCCACGTGTGTGTGAGACACGGGGTCCTGGCTTTGCCTGGAATTGCTGGGAAGAGGGAGCCAAGGACCAGGGGCCCAGTGCACACGCAGACATTGCCTGTGCCCCAACTCCCTTGCTTTGACAGGGCCACAGCCCCATATCAAAAATAATACATTAATTAATTAATTTAAAAAGAGAGAGCCAGTGATGTGGTTGGATACAAGGCAAGGAGCATATCATGTAGGGTCTTGTTGCCCATTTAAAAATTCAGGGCTTTATCTGAAATTCAGTGGGAAGATGTTGAAAGATTTTAAATGACAAAATTATATTCAGATTCACATTTGGAAAGATCATTCTGAATTCAGTGTGACAGAAAACAAGAAAGGAACATGGATATAGGGAAACCAACTGCAAAGTGGTGACAGTAGTTCAGGTGCGAGACGACAGTGGCTTACTAGGGTACTAAGAGAATATCGGAGGTAATATCCAGATATGTGTGGTGGACTGTATTTTGGAAGTGCTCAGATTAACCATTGCTAAGTATCCAAAAATCTCAGTGGAGTACCACAAACCATTGATTTAACTCATACCTTTGCGGGCTGCTCGTCTGTGCTGGGCTGTCAGGCAGCTAGGCCACATACCTTCCTGATTCTGGATCTTTACACACTCTTAGTCATGTACTGGCTGCTTTTATTTGTTCTTGTTTCATAGTGTTACCCCTCTCATCTTCTCACTTGACTAGGTTGCAGCTTCTTGAGAATATGAACCATTGGTCACACTTTAAAAATATTTTCCAATATGTAGTTAAACATATGATGAAATAAATGGTAAGCCCTTAATACCTTAATAAGTATTGGTTTACCTATCAATTTGTACAAAGGTAGAATAATTGTTCAGAATTTAGAAAGGATACACTGAATCACTTCCTAATTGATTGGTTGGTGCATATATATATTAATTTAATTTACCCAAATCTTTATTTAGCAGTTATTCCAGTAGTCACTCTACTAGGTCTTGAGGATTCAGAAAATTCTAAAACTTTGTTCTCCTCCTCATGGAACTCAATCTAGTAGGGGAGAGAGGTCTGTGAATGAAAACAATATGCATAATACAGGGTCTAACTTGTCATTGAATACTATTACTTAACCATTATAAAAGTCACAATTAAAATACACTCTTACAAAATAACCATTAAAACTTCAGACTGATAAGTCTGAATTAATAATAGTCCAAATGTGATCCTTTCAAAGATCAGTTGCTTCATCCCAAACTCCTTGTCTGTAGCCTGGTCCATAACACAAATCTGTTCGCACCTCTAGTCCAGTAATTGTCGCTTCCAAGTTACAATCTGCAGTGAGTAGTTTGAAATAACTTTTGTCCTTTATCAGGAGCTCAAAAATCTAAATGCAAGAGAAACGATTTGACAAATTCTATTTAAGCTCCCACATATCTTCTAATTCCAGGTATCAGCATTGTGAAGATTCTTAGAGCTAATACACACATATAAAAGAGGATTTTGTGGCTTCTGATTAAAATTAAAGAAGAAAAGTCTTCAAGAGATTTTATAATGGAAGAGGCTGATGTTCTCTGTTGTTTGCTTACAGTTACTATTTAAAGTTGAGGACAGATATAAAATCATACACGAACTTATTTTCAATTCTGAAGACTTACAACTTAAAGAGATAACTCTATCTTTAATTTGTAAAGAAAACTGTGAGACTACCTCTCACTTTTAATGTTATTTTATAACACTGGTATATAAATTGTCTAAGGAAAAATGCCAAATGCATCAGTTAGCTGTATGCTCGATTATGTTGGGAAATCTTGCCAAGTATAAACTAAATTATGTTGTGAAACCTTGCCATATATGGTTTCCCTAGCCAAAATAGAAAATTTACAGTAATTATTTTTGTTATTCATACTTCAAATTTATTTGGTCTCAAATATCTAAGTAACTGAAGTGAAATTAGAATTTTATCAAAATGATTTAAGGTCTAGTAAAAAGCTGTGGTAAAAATGAGAAGGAAACACTTCTATGGCTGTGCTTTTAGAGTCTTTCCCCTCTCCAAACCAATGTTTTATTTTTTATTTCAATATTTTTTTCTCTTGGTTTGCAAGTTAAAAAGTGATTACATTTAGTTGAATTACTAGTTGAACTGCAAATATTGTTTTGAACAAAATTATTGCTCACCAAACAAAATCATAAAAAGGTTATAATTTATTTTCTTTTCTGAATTTCCATGAGGGATAGAGAAGAAACATTTTTTTGATAGGTGAAGCTATACACCTAGAGAATTTTTATTAGCTGGTATTCAATGGCTTACTTTAGTCCTGTAGGACAGAGCTTGTGTGCCTTAGTTTGTAGTTGCACACAGGGAGATGATACTTAAAACTTCTCTGTCTATCATGTTACAGGTGTTTTCCTCTCAAATTTAGCCACTTCTCTACCACCACAAACCTGTTTCAAAAATAACCTACCATCTCTTGCATTTACACAAACACTACTTCCTTCTTACACACACATTCCCATACATGAATTAGAAAAATATAAAGATCTTACCACACATATGAAATGGATTATTGTTTCAAGAATTTATCTTGGTGTCTCTTTAGTGTTAGTCTGTATAGATACACTTCATTACTTACTAAGTGCAATATATTCTATAGAACTGACATACCATGATTTATTTAGTTATTCTATGGCAGAAAAAGATTGATTTGAGTAATTTGCTTTAAAAAATTTAACAATCACCTTTTTTTATTCATGAATCTTTTGGCAAATATACATTTCTATAGGCTAAGTATATGAAAGTAAAATCCATGTATGTGTTTACAGAGATGTTAGTTTTGAAAGATATTGACAAAAGTACCTTCTAAAAGTGGGTATGACTTCAAATTTCCACCAATGGTTTATGAAAGGACCTGTTTCTCCATACCTTCCCCCAAATGGATATTAACAAATTTTAAAAATTTATTCAACCTGAGGAGTAAAAATTATATAGTGATATTGTTCTAATTGCCCTAAGTACTATTAATGTTTGGCATAACTTTATGTACATTTAGTATACAGTTCTTCAGTAAATTCCTTCCTTGTATTTTTTATCTAATTTCTTAAAAGATAATTGCCTCTTGTTAATAACATGGAAAATCTTTTTATACTATGGTAATTACTTTTGTCTCTTCAAGTTTTTCAAATACTTTTTTTCAGTATTATTTATTACTATTATTGTTATTGTAGTTGTTGATGATAATCTTTGCCCAAGTTTTAAGATTTTAATATAGTTGATACGTTACTATTTTTTTTAGTTTGTGGGAGGCTGTTTCTCATTTTTCAGAGTTAAGAATACATTATTGTATTTTGCAATGTTTTAATAGTTTTATTGTTTACATTACCACCTTAATCATTTTGTAATTTATTTTATGTATGGTGTTTAGTAGGGTGCCAATTTAATCTTAATTTATAAAGCTAATTGCATTTTTAAAATTTCAACCTTCCTGTGCTAATTTAAATGTCTATTTTTCCTCAGTTATTAACACAAACATACACATGAACACACACAAAGATCCCTCTTTTTCTTGACTCTCTGGTTTGTCCCATTGATCTACTTATCTATTCCTAGGCTAATTATTGCTTGCATTTTCATAGCTTTATCATACGTTTTGATATTTGTTATGGCAAGTTATTCCAATTTTCTCTCCTAAATAGCCTTGTCTAGTTCCATACAAATCCTAGTCCTGTGAGTTTGGATGGGATTATATTGAATTTATAATTATTTCATGCAGAATGATTGTCTCTTTAATGTTGAGCTTGGTGACTCCTAGTCATGTAACCATCCTTATATTTAAAATTCACCTTTCCCCTGTCGATGCATGATGTTTCTATTTAGGTTACTTCCAGACCATGGGAAAGGTGTGAAACATGCTATTGGTTTAGCCCCAGCTGACAAGGTAGCTGCTGAGTCAGGGCTACCTGGAACAATGTCCTATCTCTTATGTCTTGGTGCTCAGAACTCTGGCTTTTACCTGAATGCAAATGCCACTACCCTCTGCAGATCTCTAAAGACTTGCCTGCTGCTTTTTCCTGAGCCAAATGTGACATGTTGAATGTATTGACTCTGGGTCTGAATTTATAATTATTGTTATAAATAGTATTGGACACTTGTAGTTCCATAGCAGTTTTCACTCTATGTGCTTTTAATTGTGCTTTCCTCTGGTTTTGATCTTCTGAGACACAATCCCATCAACTTTCTGTCATTCAGGAACCTCTTTCATTTCTTGTTTCTTGATGTTTCGTATTAAAAATATTCAGTCACAGTAGTGGTAATTTTCAGTAGAATGATGGTTACTCTTGTCACATTTTTAGTAAGTTTTAAAAGATATTTTATGGAAGAAATATAATGTTGTAATGTATGGAAGAAAGTAATTGACAAGGCCCCTGTGAGATTTACTTTTGGTATTAGTAAAGTAAGAATGGTGATATTGTTACTGGGCTATTTTGGAGTTTAAATGAGATACATATGTACCTTAAACTCTTAAAATATATTCAATAAATATCAAAGAACCTCCCTTTCCTTTAATCTTATCAAAAATTTAATGACACAAAATATTATGACCCAAGGGTTGTAAAATTGTTACTGGTGCAAAATAGGTCATGTTTTGAAAGCAACTACAGCATCTGAGATTTCTCAGGTAAAATTTGTTACCAGAAACACTGCAGGCAAAATGATAGAAAATTGAAATTTGGTAAGATATGTTTGGCCTCATGGCTATAATCTAATAGCACAAGATAACTTCATGAGAAAAGTGGTATTAGGGTATTCCCAAGAAATGGTAGTGATGCTGTTTGTACTGTCAAGCTTCCTTTCCATTGTGTAGCTGCTGCAGTAGCAACTCATCACCTCAGTGACATCTCAGTGAAAGGTAGGGCACAGCGCAGCTGTCAAGGCATCATCACAGAAAGGCCCATGTAACATCAAAGTCATGTCAATGTGATATCAAAGTAACCGCTTTTATTTATTTATTTTTTAAAATTTCTTTCTTTAAAAAAAGATTTTTGTTTATTTATTTTTAGACTGAGGGGAAAAGAGGGAGAAAGAGAGGGAGAGAAACACCAACGTGTGGCTGCGTCTCACGTGCCCCCCACTAGGGACCTGGCCCGCAAGCAAAGTATGTGCCTTGATTGGGAATCAAACCAGCAACCCCTTGGTTTGCAGGCTGGTGCTTATTCCATTGAGCCACACCAGCCAGGGCCAAAGCAACTGCTTTTAAAGTGCTAATGGTGGACTGTTCTAATTATTATTTTTTATTTGTTTTTAGAGAGAAGAGAAGGGAGGGAGAAAATAGGGAGAGCACATCGGTGTGAAATAGAAACATCAATCAGTTGCCTGGTACATGCTTCATCCTTCTTGGGACCGAACCCACAACCCAGAAATATGCCCTGACCAGGAACTGAACCAGCAGCCTCTTGTTTTGTGGGAAGGCACCCACCAATCCGAGCCACAGTGGTCAGGGATAGCGTCTAGTTTTTTAATGAAGTTATTCTATTTATAATCATAAACAGTTGTTACATGAATTCTGTCAGAATTCGAAATGCCAATTTTACAAGTACTTGTAGCCTTTTGCTTATTTCTCAGTTTTTTAAACTCAAATCTGAAAGCACATGACGATTAGAGGCTTTTAGCAGACATTAACATGTCCATTACAAACCAGAAATAGAAGAGGTGAGTGATTGGCACTGAATAACTGTGGAAAGTCAGGGTGAAGTATGGATCTTTGATGAATTTTTCTGGCATTTAAATGAGCATTTTCCTCTCAGGTCTGCAATACTTTTCTTTTTCCTTTTTGATGTACGTGAAGGGCATTTGTTCTGATGCTAAATTTTGCACATTCTTTCATGGCAGAGTTGGCATCCAAATCAAAACATAAATAAATAAAATTTAAAAAAAAGTACTGTACATGTCTGGAAGCGTCTAGAGTGGATTTGAAATTTCAAGGACAACTTGAAGGTACCAGTGATTCATGAAAAGGAATGTTAGCCAACCCTGATGTAATATTTTATATGAAGGGCTTTTCACTTACAAAGGTCTCAGTATTTAACAAAATTAAATATCCAAAGGCATCCATTTCATTCTGCACAGACTAATGATGTGCAAATCAGATTGGATGGACCTGAGAAGTCATTTAACATACAGCAAGTGTTTATAGCAACTGAGCTAAGAGGATAAAAAAGACTCTGTTCTTTTGAAACTATAGGGGAAGGCCCTAAGCAGGCGGCCAAGGCATCCAGACAGGCAGCTGAGCTGACTCTGTCCGGGACTCCAGGCTGTGGGTCCATGGCCATGGGCTGGCTATATTTGCTAACCACACATGAAAAGTTATGAAATGTTTATTTTTGGCTTCCCTGGCTAGGGAAAGTTAAAGATCATATCTGTAACCAAATAAGCTTATGAGCCCTCTATACTTTAGGCCTACTCTGTAACCTTAGTCTATGCAAACAAACTCAGATTTATCCCTTTTATAAGGAAGAAGAGATTATCATTCCTTATCGGTGAGCCACTACAAGTAGTGAATTATATACAGCTGCTAACCACAGAATCATTTGAGCCTTATGCTTTCGTGAGACTAATGTGAAGCCCAGCACTACCATCTGCCTGCCTCTTGGAAACCATCACCTTACTTACTGCTGTTGGAACTATTCTTTCTCTTTGGAAAAAGAGCATGCTAGGACCATACAAGAAACTGCTAATGTCAAGTTTTTAAATTGTGTTCGGGAACCCACTCTGTTAGAACCCAACCCATGTCCCTATGATATGGAACACAGGTGAGCTGTACGAACATACAACTTCATTCATATAGTTCATCTGGTCCTCAAAAGAGATGCGTACATTTTGAATTAACACTTTCTTCCTAGAAATATTTAATACATTGGCTTTTTAGAGTTCTTACTTCTGTTCTAAACTATATTCTAAACTATTTTCCTATGGCCAGATCACGTTGGAAAATACATTTGATAAAAATCTCATTGGCCTGAATTTATGGGAAGGAAGGGAAATAATGTCACTGGGAAGTATAGATTATTTTAAGTGAAATTTACTTTTATTGCATTCAACTACATTTGGCAACAGGAGTCAGGCTAACAATGTTTCCCTATGTGTGCTTTGATGAATAAATAAGAATGCACTTTTATTTCCTCATAATTCTGTGCTTTTGATATCCCAGCAAAAGTTATGGTAGAGCACAAAATTTAGCCTACAGTTTCCTGACAGCTAAGACAAAAAGTGACAACAAGAAAACTAGTTGGGAAAGCCAGTGATAGCTTTCAAACAAGAGGAAAGACAATTTTCTGAGCAGGAACAACATGTTTACTGGCACTGAACTGGAGGTAAAGTTATTGCTCCTTAGAAATTTACTAGTTTAAAGTAGTTAATTAGTTGATTTTTTTTTTGTTTATTGAGCACCTACTATATAATCAGGCATTGTTCTGGGTATTGAGGTTTATAGAAAAATAAAACAAAGCCCCTTTCTCAAGGAGCTAAAAGTTTATATAAATAAAATGATGAATAATGATTTTTAGAAAAGTGTAACTTTTATTATTTATTTTTAATTATAAAAATATTTTTAAATTTAATCTTTATAGTATTTATCTATTACCATTTAGTCCCCCTATGCTCTCCTCCCCCCAGCAATCACCACACTGTTGTCCATGTCCATGAGTCCTTCCTTTTTGCAAAACCGCTGCACACTGTAACCGCCACCCTCAACTAGCTGTCATCTTCTGTCTATGAGTCTTGTCTCTGTTCTGCTTGTTAGTTCAGTTTGTTCATTAGATTCCACATATGAGTGAAGTCATATGCTATTTGTCTTTCTCTGACTGGCTTATTTCACTTAGCACAACGTTCTCCAGATCCATCCATACTGTTGCAAAGGGTAAAACTGTCTTCTTTTTTTGGCCAAATAGAATTCCATTGCGTAAATGTCCCATGGTTGTTTTATCCGCTCATCTATTGATGGACACTTGGGTGTCTTCCTTATCTTGGCAATTGTAAATAATACTGCAATGAATATAAGGGTGCATATGCTCTTTCAAATTACTGTTTTGGGTTCCTTTGGATATATTCCTAGAAGTGGGATTGCTGGGTCAAAAGGAAGATCAATTTTAATTTTTTTGAGGTTTTCCCATATTGCTTTCCACAGTATCTGCACCAATCTCCATTCCCACCAACAGTGCAGAAGGGTTCCCTTTCTCCACATCATCACTGGCACTTGTTTGTTGACTTATTGATGACAGCCATTTGGACATGTGTGAGATGTTATCTCACTGTGGTTTTTATTTGCATTTCTCTGATGATTAGTAATGTTGAGTACCTTTTCATATGTCTCTTGGCCATCTTGTGTCTTCCTTAGAGAATTGTCTATTCAGGTCCTTTGCCTATTTTTTAATTGGGTTGTTTGTTTTTTTGGTGTTGAGTTTTGTAAGTACTTTATAAATTTTGGATATTAATCCCCATGAAATGGATCAGAAAATATTTTCTCCCATTCAATGGGTTGTGTTTTTATTTTGTTGATGATTGTTGTGCAAAAACTTTTTGGTTTAATGTAGTCCCATTAGTTTACTTTACTTTTCTTTTGTTTCCCTTGCCTAGGCAGATGTATCCAATAAAAATTTCTATGGGCAATATCCTAGATTTTGCTGCCTATGTATTCTTCTAGGATTTTATTTTTTGATTTTTGGTCTAACATTTGAGCCTTTGACCCATTTTGAATTTATTCTCGTGTGTGGTGTAAGAAGGTGGTCTAGTTTTATTTTTTGGATGCATTTGTCCAATTTCCCCAACACCATTTATTGAATAAACTATCTATAGCCCATTGTATGTGCTTGCTTCCTCTGTTGAATATTAATTGACTGTAAAAGCATGGGTTTATTTCTGGGTTCCCTATTCTGTTCCATTGATTTATATGTCTGTTTTTATGCCAGTACCAGGCTGTTTTGATTACTATGGCCTTGTAGTAAAGTTTGATGAAAAGCATGATTTCTCCAACTTTGTTCTTTTGTCTCAGGATTGCTGTTGCTATGCAGGGACTTTTGTGGTTCCATTTAAATATTTTAAGTATTCTGTGAAATATATCTTTGGAATCTTGCTAAGAATTGTACTGAATCTATACATTGCTTTAGGTATTATGGACATTTTAATGATGTTAATTCTTCCAATTCATGAACATGGTATGTGCTTCCACTTGTTTGTATCTTCTTCAGTTTCTTTCTTCAATGTCTTATAATTTACCATATTGAGGTCTTTTATATCCTTGATGAAGTCTATTCCTAGGTATTTTTTTTTGGAGCAATTGTGAATGGAATTGTTTTCTTAATTTCCCTTTCTGTTAGTTTGTTATTGGCATATAAAAATGCAACTGATTTCTGGATATTAATTTTGTATCCTACTTTGCTAAATTTATTTATCAGTTCCAGTAATTTCTTGGTGGAATCTTTAGGGTTCTCTATGTATAGTAACTTGTCATCTGCAAATAAAGACAGTTTTACTTCTTCTTTTCCAATTTGGGTGCCTTTTATTTTTTCTTGTCTGATTGCCATGGTAGGGTTTCCAGTACTATGTTGAATGAGAGTAGTGAAAACACACATCCCTGTCTTTTTCCAGATCTTGGGGAGAATGCTTGTAGCTTTGCCCATTGTGTATGATGCTGGAAGTGGGTTTGTCATATATGACCTTTATAATGTCCCGTGTATTGCCACTTTGCTGAGAGTTTTTATCATAAATGGGTGCTGGATTTTATTGAAAGCCTTTTCTGCATCTATTGATGTGATTGTGTGGCTTTTATTCTTCATTTTGTTTATGTAGTGAGTCACAGTTCTTGATTTGTGAATGTTGTACCAACCTTGCATTCCTGGAATAAATCTCACTTGATCATGGTGTATGATCTTTTTGATGCATTGCTTTACTCAGTTTGCTAATAATTTGTTGAGGATTTTAGCATTTATGTTCATCAGGTATACTGGCCTATAATTTTCTTACTTTTTAGTATCTTTATCTGGTTTTGGAATTAGGATAATGCTGGCCTTGTAAACTGAGTTTGGGAGCCTTCTCTCCTCTTGAATTTTATCAAATAGTTTGAGAACAAGAGGTGTTAGTTCTTCTAGGAAAGTTTGGTAAAATTCACCTGTGAAGCCATCTGGTCCAGGGCATTTGTTTCTTGGGATTTTTCTGATTAATGCTTCAATTTTATTAGGTGTAATCTATCTGTTCAGATTCTCTAATTCTTCCTGATTTATTTTTAGAAGACTGTATGTTTCTAGGAATTTATCCTTTTTGTCTAGATTTTCAGTTTGTTGGCATGTAATTATTTATAATATTTTCTTATAGTCCTTTGTATTTCTTTGGTGTCTGTTATTATTTCTTCTCTTTCATTTCTGATTTTATTTATTTGGTTCCTTTCCCTTTTCTTCCTGATGAGTCTGGTTAAAAGTTTGTCAATCTTATTTATCTTTTCAAAGAAGCAGTTCTTAGATTCATGATTGCTTGTACCATTTTTTAAGACTCTATTTCATTTTTTCTGCTCTCATCTTTATTATTTCCTTTCTTCTACTCACTTGGGGCTTTGTTGTTCTTATTCAAGTTCCCTTAAGTGTAAAGTTAGATTGATTATTTGAGCTTTTCTTGTATTTTTTTTTTTGTGTGTGTGTGTGATAGACCTGTAATGCTAATGAATTTCCCTCTTAGGATTGCTTTCCCAGTGTCCCACAGATTTTGGACTGTTGTGTCTTCATTTTTATTTGGTTCAAGGTACCTTTTAATCTCCTCCTTGATCTCATTGTTGACCCATTAATTGTTTAATAACATGTTATTTAGCTTCCATGTCTTTGCATGTTCTTTAGTGTTCTTCATGTGACTGGTTTCCAGAATCATAGCATTGTGGTCAGAGAAGATGCTTGAAATAATTTCAGTCTTCTTAAATTTATTGACTTATTTTGTGTTCCAACACATGGTCTACCCTAGAAAATGTTCCATGTGCACTTGAAAAGTATGCATATTCTGCTGCTCTGAGGTGAAATACTCGGAAGATATAAATTAAATCCATTTGACCTAGTGCACAGGTGGCAAACACAAGGCCCATGGCTGAATCTGGATCTCTACCTTGTTTTATTCAGCCCAGCACCTTGTTTCTACCTGGTAGCAGTGCTGAGCTCCTTGCCCCTAGTAAAGGAGTAGTTCCATTTATACAGTCCTAAAGTTACTTTTGGCTCTTTGAAGGCAATCACAAGGCTGATGTGGCCCCCAGTAAAAATGAGTTTGACACCCTTGATCTAGTGTGTCGTTTAAGACTACTGTCCCCTTGTTCTTTTTCTGCCTGGAAGATCTATCCAGCAAAGTCAGTGAGGTGTTAAAATATCCAACTATGACTATTTCTGTCTATCTCTGCTTTTATGACCATTATGATTTGCTTTACATATTTAGGTGCTTCTATGTTAGGTGTGTAAATATTTACTAGGGTTATATCCTCTTGTTGAATTGTTTCCTTTACCATTATGTAGTGTCCTCCTTTGTCTCTTACTATAGTGTTGTTTTTTAAGTCTATTTTTTTTTGGATGTAATACTGCTACCTTAGCTTTTTTTCTTTTCCCTTCGCATAAAATATATTTTTCCAATCCTTTACTTTTAGTCTGTGTGTACCTTTTAATCTCAGATGGGTCTCTTGTAGACAGCATATATATATAGGTCTCATTTTCTTATCCATTTAGCTACCCTTTGTCTTTTGGTCAGAGAATTTAAGCCATTTACATTTAAGGTGATTATTGATAGATATACATTTAGTCATTTTATTGTTAGATTGTGTTCCTGTAGTAGTCTTCTTCTTCTTCTCCCCCTCCTTCCTCTTCTCCCCCTCCCCCTCTCCCTCTTCCTCTCTTTCTCCTTCCTCTAGCAAGCCCTTTAACATTTGTTGCAATACTAGTTTGGTGTTAACAAACTCCTTTAGCTTTTTCTTCTCTGTGAAGCTCCTTATTTCTCCTTTGATTTTAAATGATAGCTTTGCTGGATAAAGTAGCCTTGGTTGTAGGTCCTTGCTTTTTATCATCTTGAACATTTCACACCCTTTTCTGGTCTGAAATGTTTCTGTTCTGAAATGTTTCTGTTGAGTAATCAGATGCCAGTCTAATAGGTGCTGCCTTGTAGGTTACTACCTGCTTTTCTCTTAAGGCTTTTAGGATTATCTCCTTGTCTTTAATCCTTATCATTTTAATTATGATGTGTCTTGGTGTAGGCCTACTTGGATCCAAACTTTATGGGATTCCCTGAGCCTTCTGGGGTTGTATGACTTTTTCCTGCATTGGATTATACAAGTTTTGGGTCATTATTTCTTCAAATAGGTTCTTGATCCCTTGCTCACTCTTTCGTCCTCTTGGTATTCCCATGATGTGGATGTTGTTACATATTATGTTGTTCAAAATATTTCTTAAGCTCTCCTCATTTTTTAAAATTATTTTTTCTTTTTGCTGCTCTGCCTGGGTATTTTTTTCTACCTTGTCTTTCAAAACACTGATTTCTACCCTCTGCTTCATCTAACTTACTGTTTATTCCTTTGACTGTATGATTTATCTCAGATATTGCATTGTTTATTTGTGAATGTCCTCTTTTATGGTTTCTGTGTCTTTTTTTCATGCTGTTGAGTATTCTTATAATCATTACTCTAAACTGTCTGATAAATTGCTTGCCCACATTTCATCTAGTTCTGGAGAATTCTGTTGTTCTTTCATTTGGTGTCTCTTTCTTTGTCTCTCTATTTTGGCTGTTTCTCTGTGTGTTCCTTCTTAGATGGTAAATGAATCAGCTGTTAAACAGATCAGCTGTTAATCTAGTCAAGCTGTAGTCAGTGGTCTGGCTTAAGTATCACAGGGTGTGTCAGAGTAATTTCTTCAGATGTGGCTATTGCTTCCCCTCAGGCTGGAGCTACTTGGGGAGGAGTGTTTTTCCTGAGAAAGATGGCTTCTGGGGTATGAGGAATGACTCAGCATAGGGATCTTGGTAGCTGTTCCTTCACTTAACTCCCCAGAGCCACCAACTCCAGACTTCTCCAGTCTACTTTGCCTTCCTTCTGCCAGTGCCCAGGGTAAGTGGCTGCAAACTCAATTTTGTGTGCTGGTCCTTCTGAGAGGCTCTCTGAATCTCTAGCTGTTTCTCCCTGGCAGACAGAAACCCTACTGCTTTTCAGAGCTGGATGCTATCTGGGTTTCTTTCTGGCATTGGTGCCGTAGGGTGGGGAATCCAGCTTGGGGTTTAGACTCCACACTTCTCAGAGGGACCCCCTCTGGCTACTGAAATATACTTCTGGAACTTCAGCTGCCATCTGCTGGAGCCCAGGCAGCCCTCTTGTACCTTCTCCTCACTCCCTACCAGTCATGTTGTGGTGAAGTGGTTTCTTTTGTCTGTCCTTGGTTATAAGGCTTCTCTCCAGCTATTGTTCTGTTGGTTATCCTAGATGATTTCTCTACTTTAGTTGTTATTCCAGATTTGTCCTGGGAGGAGGGTAGTGTAGCTTCCACCTACTTTTCCAGCAACTTGAATCTCCTTCCTATAACTTTATTCAAGTAGTTATATATTTATTTTTTTTATAAACATGGGGACATAATATTAAACTTTAATTGATGTATGTTATCCCTTTGGTATTTGAGACAGTACATTCAGGACCATACAATTTGACTTAGAGCATAGAGAGTTGAGGGCAACAAATGCTTAGCATATCTACTACACTGTGTTTTTCAAATATCAGATGTATAAAATGAGCCTTTGGCAAATTTTGGATCATAGGCTATTTATAGCTTATTTCTGAGATAGGAGCCTTAGGTCTTGAATATGGCATGTTGTTGAATGAAGACTTTAAATGCTAGATATTTAGGAAGCAAACTTTTAATTTTCTTATGAAACTTTTAAGAGTCCAATTGAAGTTTTGTTGTTGTTGGGGTTGTTTTGTCCCCCAAGATGTATGACCAGTCATTATCTGTTCTGCTTGGAAATTATGGGAGCCAGCAAAAGAGACCAATATTTACCTCCAATAAAATCTATGAATCTATTTAAGCCTTTAGGTGTACACTTGGTTGACCTCCCAGAAATCTGTGCTCTATAGAAGAGAAAAGGTTATTTGGGGTAACTGAGAGACACATCTGCTTGTTGAAGGCAAGAACCTACAACTTATTCACAATACATCCCTATCACATAATATACTGCATGGCACACAGTGCTCAGTAAATGTTTTCTGTACTAAAATAAAGTTAAAATTAGAAGTCAGCACAGTACAGAAATTACCACTTTGAATGCTCAAGTAACTCAATTGTTTTAGTAACCAGGATGAAAAGTTTAATACAAATTCAACTCACAAAAAATTTGTAATACTTTTGGAAAGTGAACATTAATTGCTATAATATTATATGTACTAAGGGCTGGAGAAGCACAGATAAAAGTAATTGACTTTGCCTCAGTGTATTGGGGATGGCTTTATACTCTTAAATGAGATAGCATTTGAATTGTATCTTTAAGAATAATTAGAAATTAACAGGCAGAGAAAGATGGAACAGTATTTAGTTCTATCTGAGGGATCTATTGCTGCATAATGAAACATCCCAAAACTTAGTTTCAAACAACAACAATCATTTATTTTGCACATAAATCTTCAGTTTGAGCAGGGCTTGACAGGGGCAGCTCATTTCTACTCAGTGTGGCTTCAGGAGGCTGGCTTGGCTATTTGTTGGCTAGTTGTTGGTTGGCAGATCAACCAGACTTGCCAGCAGGAGTCCTATCTACCAAACTGCTAGGAATGTCTCACAGCATGTGAGAAAAGTTAGGGAAAGAATAACATTACTTAAGTTGATTAAGAGCTTTCTCTAAACTGTGCCATCATTCTTGGATCATAAATCATTTGGAATTTGAATATTTACTTTGAATACTAATGACAAAGCCTTCTTAAGATCTTTCCGGGTTTTTTTTGCATATCTTTTCTTGGAGCCATTTGGGAGACATGATACACTTGGTCTCTCATAAGCCACAGAAAGAAAAGTCTGCTCCTAGGAAGAAAAGACAAACCCATAGGAAAATGTGAACAACTTTGTCAGAACGTTTGGTCCTATACCACAACCAGTGGTAGTTACTTTTACTGTATAGAGCCCATATGAGACAGAGTCAGTGGACCTGTACCAAACAATGGGGAATATCTTGAGGTGGCTGGGCATCAGGTTTGATTCTCAAAAGATGGTGTTACAAAGATTCATTTCTTTGACCAAATCTTAGGAAGCTATGTAGCAACAACTAGAAGAATAAGAAGAGGCATTGCTGCAAGCATCCCTTTAAGCATGAGAAAGAAGGAGGTAAGTTGGAAATGTTGGCTTCAGTGGCATGAATGATTAAAGGAGGTAAGGTATACTGTCTAATGAAGGCTAAGGCTGTTGTATTGGCAGCAGTAAGAAGAATGTCAGGCTAAGGTTTTCATCCTTTTATAGCTCTACTGCAGAAAGTACATTGTCAACTCTTAAAATGAGTGTAATAATTTAATGTTATACCTTATATTTTAATAGGCATTCATCAATACATTCCTTGCTTTTATCTTACCATTTTCCTGAATGATGGTTGTTTTCTTCTCATTTTACCTATGGGGAATCTAATACTCACTGAACTTAATTAAATTGTCTAAGAACAAATTGAGACAAGATTTAAGCCAAATCTATTTCACTCCAAGATCTATGTTTTTCCACTATGCAACAATGTCTTCCATCCTATACTCAGAAAGGGGTAACATTAATTGAAATATAATTTATATACTATAAAATTCACCCATTTTGAATGTGCAATTCAATGATTTTTTAAAAGTATATTTACAGACTTGTATAACTATCACTATAATCTACTTGGGGTACTTAGTGCAAGAAAATATTTAGGGTTATTTGTGCTTTGCACATGGTGAATGCTTAATATATAATTCTGAAAAATTAGATAAAAAAAATAGAATAGGAGGCAGACTCCAAGAGACACCAGCTTCAGGTATTTTGACTTGAAACAGGACCTCAGAGTTCCTTGAAAGGGAGTTATCCGGGACAGTCGCACTGGTATACATGCAAAGTCATGATCTTCTGCTTTACCTGAGCTAAGCTTTCATTGTGTTCTGAAGCATGTAGTTAGTCATCTTTGGAGATGTATGAGGTTAAAAACATTTCTCATATTTTGCATCTGCTTTTCCTTGAATTATTTTCTGATAGTCTGAAGAGCTGTGCATGACAGTTAATACTGAAAAACATGAATTTAACAACTAATCAGAAACTTGAGAGTAATAATGCCCCCATTCCCACCAGGTCATTAAAATACCTGTTTAAAGAAACCTATTTATTTTTTCTGAGCCACGCTTTTTTTTTTTTCATCCATGAAGTTTGGACCAAACTCTCAAAGTTGGGAATTGCAGTGTTAAAAATAAAATGAGACTAGAATACTAGAATATTCAACCTGATTGGAAATAACCACCAAATTAAAATCAGTGGTGCATGATCAAAGGATCCTACTAGAACTCTTTAAGTTAGGACTGGAGATTATAAACTATGAGTTGTGCCAACTCATTATTTTTGACATTGTGCTGAAGACAGATAAAAGCAGCTAACACTTCAGTATTTATTTAAATTTTCCTCCATTCTTCACATTCAACAATAATATCCTTTCATTTTATTTTATTCATTTATTTTTAAGAGCTTTATTGAGATATGACTGATGTACAGGAACCACACAAATTTAATGTATGCAATTGGATGAGTTTGGACATGTCATACCATCACCACAATCAAGGTAACAGACATATTCAACTTTACCTAAAGATTCCTTGTGTCCCTTTGTTTTTGTTTTTGTGGAAAGAACATTTAACATGAAATCTACTGTTTTAGCAAATTTTGAAGCACACTGCTGTATTGTTCACTATGGGTACCATGATGTACAGAGTATCATAGAATTTATTCAAATAGCAGAACAAACTTTATACCCATGAAAAAACAACTCCCCATTTTCTCTACATCCTATCTCCTGGCAGCCATGATTGTAGTCTCTGCTTCTGTGAGTTTGACTATTTGATACCTCATATAAATGGAATCATGTAGTATTTGTCTTTCTGTGACTGACTTATTTCACTTAGCATAATGTCCTTCAGATTTATCCATGTTGTCTTCTATAGTCATCCTTTTTTTTAAGGCTAAATAATATATCACTGTATTCATATACTACATTTTAAGGATCTCTCTGTTCATCTGTTGATGGACATTTGGGTTGTTTCCATATCTTGGCTGTTGCGACTAGTGCTGTAATGAACATGAGAGTGCAGAGATCTCTTTGAGATCTGGATTTCAATTATTTTGGATATAAACCCCAAAATGGGATTACTGGACCATGTGGTGGTTCTATTTTTAATTTTTTGAGGTACCTGCATACTGTTTTTCATAGTGCCCATACCATTTCATATTCCAAAAAGCATAGGGTTCAAATTTGTTCATATTTTTGTCAATACTTGTCTTTTATTTCTTGAAAATAGTCCCATCCTAAGAGCTGTCAGGTTATATCTCATTGTCATTTTGATTTGCATTTCTCTGATAATTAATGATGTTGAACATCTTTTCAGATATTATTGGCCATTTGTACATCTTCTTTGGAAAAATGTTTATTCAAATCCTTTGCCCATTTTTAAATTTTATTTATTTATTTATTTTTAGAGAGAGCAGGAGAGGTGGAAAAAGAGAGGGAGGGAAACATCAATCAATTGCCTCTCGTCTGTGCCCTGATTGGGAACCAAACCCACAACCTAGGCATTTGTACTGACCAGGAATTGAACTGTGACCTTTTGCTTTTCAGGATGATGCCCACCTTACTGAGCTCTACCAGGTAGAGTTCCTTTGGCCATTTTTAATTGTTATTATTTGTATTTATTTTATATTTTGCTATTGAGTTGCATGAGTTCCTTATATATTTTGGAAATTACCCTCATATCAGATCTGTGCTTTGCAAATATTTTCTCTGATTCCATAGTTTATATTTTCATTCTGATGATTTTTTTCTGTAAAGGTTTTTAGTTATTGCTCATTTTTTGAGGGGCTGATTTAGTTCCTGAACCAAAAAGCTTGCCCCGTGTCATGGCACATTAGCCTTGCGTGGTTTTAAGTGTAGTGTTCAGAGCTAGCATGTTCTCTAAAGCTGTGTTTTCTAACACAACACTCACTTTATATTAAAAGCAAGCAACTACCTAAATGATGGACAGTCTAAAACAGTGATGATTACAAATCCATGCTCCATGGGAAAAGGCTTTGTTTTAATAAAGAAGGGGGTATATTCTACAAAATACAGGGAGATGTAGTCTTTGCCCAGAGTATCCCGTGGTAGAAAACATCTCAGCAAACAAACACTCTGAAGTCCAGGTTGTCAAGAAGCCTGTGTCTCTCATAAAGTGGGAAGAAACCGCTCCACCATTCTGCTATTCTCAAAGCTTAATGAAATGCTAGCAGGCTGCCCTGCTGCTCCCTGTATCTTATATTTCCAGGCCTTGCCACCTGTGCAACAAAAGCAAGCAATCTATTTAGGAGAGTGTTTTTCATTCTCTTAACTCTGAAGGTCTTTATTCTCAGCATGAGATTATTGCAACAACTTAACAAGCCGTGTTTTCTCTCCTTCTTTTCTTTTCTTTTCTTTTTGCACCTATGTCCTTTTAAGTCCATTCAGGCCTTAGGGAAACATTTAGTACTTAAGCTTTGGTTTTTCAAGCTCAATCGGGTAGAAAATCTAACACAGAATGTGTGCACAAACGATAGCTCTGCACAATAGAGACAAACAAATAGCACAAAGAGAAAAGAAGAATATGAGTGTTCAGGGAGCAGGACTGCACTTGAATTCAATTTCCCAACAGCAGACCCGATGCTTTCTCCCAAGATTCCCAGGTTTCAAATTGGTCATATATTGAGGGCCCGTTACCTGGACAATAGGGGGAAATGGCAGTCAGTAATTATGATCATGGTTTCTAGGTTGTTAGGAGACTAATATTAATCCTGAAAGTGTATGAGGAATGTGTTCATCTGGCTATAATTGTATAGTTCTTGAAAGCATTTATCAGCAATGCTAATTTAAAGGGAATCACCCCAGGGGAGTATTTCTGAGCTAGTGGGGTTGTCAATTTATTAGTTAACTCAGGAGAGTTTCTCCAGAACAGAAATAGCAACAGGAAACTCACAAAAAGATACAGGTATACATTTTCATTTTCTGTCAGGTGAACAATTCGGTATAAAGATGATCAGAGCACATATTGCTCTTTGAAAAACAAAACAACTGTGTTGGCTGGCTGGCAAGTGACCGTGCGTGCTGCTGAAAGTTGAGCTGCATGTTTTTACACGCAAGTAAAAACATCTTGAGATGTTAATACCAGGAGATAATAATGTTTTCAGAAAACACTTTTAATTTGAACAAATACATCTAAATGTCTCTTATGATGAAACTATGTAAAAGAATTATTCATACTATTTCTCAATCTCCTCAAAATTAAGGAATAGACGATAGGTGCCTAGTTTGTTTCTGTTTTGTGAGAACAGAGAAACTTGAAAATTCCAATAAGTTCTGAAGGTGTTACATCTTTAGAAACAAAAGAAACATACTCATTTGATTACACTTGCTTTTTAGGATTATTTTTATGATTCAAAGTAAAGATTATTTCATTACTGCTTTTGTTCTTCAAACATTTACTTATTCCATCATAGTTGTTTAATAGAAAAAGGTAAGTTTCTGAATATTTGGAAATAAAATCCCTAAATTTTATTTTGGAGACAATGTATTTCTAAGATTTATGGAGAGTAGTGTGAAATGAGGCAATTTCATTGATTCATAGAGCCAACTAGGTTGTACAGGATTGGTTAAGGGAATAATATTCCCACAAATTGTAACTATTGAGTTGTATGAATTCTTTATGTATTTTGGATATTAACCCCTTATCAGATATGCAATTTATAGATATTTTCTCCTATTTCTTAGGATTGCCAGGTTGCTTTTTCATTTTGTCAATTGTTTCTCTTGCTGTGCAAGAAGCCTTTTTGTTGATGTAGTCACACTTGTTTATTTTTGCTTTTGCCACCTGTTTTTGCTTTTGGTATCATATCCAAAAATTTATTGCCAAGACAAATGTCAAGAAGCTTTTCCTCCTATATTTCTTCTAGGAGTTTTAAAGTTTCAGATCTTACATTGCAGTCTTTAATCCATTTTCAGTTAATTTTTGTGAGTGGTGTAAGAGAGAGGTTCAGTTTCATTCTTTTGTAAATGGTTATCCAGTTATCCCAGTACCACTTACTGAAGAGATGATCTTTTACCCATTCAGCATTCTTGGCTCACTTGTTAAATATTAGTTGACCATATATGCATGGATTTATTTGTGGGTTTTCAGTTTTGTTCCAATGATCTACATGTCTGTTTTTATGTCAGTACATTACTTCTTTAATTACTATAGCTTTGTAATATTGGTTGAAATCAGAAAGGGTGATACCTCCAGATTTGTTTCTTTATTCTCAAGATTGCTTTGACTCTTCGGGGTCTTTTGTGGTTCCATACAAATTTTAGGACTGTTTTTTTTTTATTTATATGTAAATGCCATTGGAGTTTTGATAGGATTGCATTGAATCTATAGATGGGTTTGGATAATATAAACATTTTAACAATATTAATTTCTCCTGACCCATGAACATGAGATATCTTTATTTATGTCTTCAGTTTTTTTCATCAGTGTCTTGTAGCTTTCTGGAAACGGATCTTTTACCTGCTTTTTAAATTTACTTTTAAGTATTTTATTGTATTGATGCAATTGTGCATGGCATTGTTTTCTTTATTCTTTTTGAGATAGTTTTCTGTTGGTGTATAGGAATAAAACTAATTTTTGAATATTGATTTTATATCCTGCAACTTTACTGAATTCATTTATTAGTCTTAACAGTTTTTTGGTGGAGTTTTCAGGGTTTTCTTTTCTTTTTAAAAAAGATTTTATTTATTTATATTTTTAGGCAGAGGGATAGAGAGGGAAAAAAACATCAATGTGTGATTATCTGTCATGTGCCCCCTACTGGGGACCTGCCCTGCAGCCCAGGCATGTACCCTGACTGGAAATTGAACTGGTGACACTTTGGACACTTTGGTTTGCAGGCCGATGCTCAATCCACTGAGCCATACTAGCCAGGGATACAGGGTTTTCTATACACCAGATCATATCATCTGTAAACAGAGACATTTATTTTCCCTTTCTGATTTGGATGTCATTTATTTCTTTTTCTTGTCTGACTTGCCTAGGACTTGTCTTGCCTAGGACTTCCAGTATTATTCCAAAGGAAGTGGTGAAAGTGGGTACCCTTGTTCTCATCATGATCTTAGAGAAAAAATTTTCAACCTTCATTATTGAATGTTAACTGTGGGTTTGTCATATATGGCTTTTACTATGTTAAGGTACATTTCCTTCATACGCAGTTTTTTGAGAGCTTTTATCAAAAAATATTTTGCCAAATGCTTTTTCTGTACTTGAGGTAATCATGGTTTTTTTCATTCTATTAATGTGGTATATTACATTTATTGCTTTAAATATGTTAGAATATCTTTGTATCTCAGGATTGAATCACACTTGGTCATGGTGTATTTTCTATTTAATATGGTGTTGAATTAAATTTGCTAGTTTTTTTGCTGAAAACTTTTGCATCAGTATTTATACAGAATATTGGCCTGTAGTTTTCTTTGCCTATAGTGTCCTTATCTGCCTTCAGTATTAGGATAATGCTGGCCTTGTAAAATGAGGTTGGGAATGTCTCCCTAAGAGAGTTAATCTTAAGTGTTTTTAACATGTACAAAAAAAATTCATAAGTAAACTATGGATATTTTAATTAGCTTAGTTTTTAAAATTATTTCACAATGTATATGTATAGCAAAACACCACATTGTATACTTTTAATAAATACAATTTATATTTGTCAAGTATACCTCAATAAATCTGGAAAAAACAAATAAATGAATAAGTAACTGTTAAATAATTATACAGTTTTAAACATAAATAAATCATTACCATGTTTAAAAAATAAAGATACATTATTTCCACACTGCTGGATTTGGTAGACCTAAAATTAATGTCTTTTTTCTTTAGGAAGGGTGGGTGTAACAGTTTGAATCTACATTTGGAATAACATATAGCTATCATCACAGTGTGGTGCAATTATAATTCCTTCTTCTCTTCTGAGCTTGCTTGAACTGTGTTCCACATGTCAGTGTATGTCATTATCACTCACCTGGTCATAAATGCTAGAAGTCTAAGAATTATACAAGGGTGGGCAAAACTAGGTTAACGGTTATGAGCATTCAAACACTGAGTTTATTCTTGTATTATTATTTATTAATTATTGTATTATTTGTATTACAACGGTAAACCTACTTTTGTCCACCCTTGTATTTAACTACTTTCTATCCCAAAGCCACCACTTTCAGTTTGCCATCAATTATCTTAATTTTAAATCAAAAAGTTTGTCAATTCAGCTCCTTGCCTTTTCTGTTCTTGCCCTCACTGACTTAATTCAATGTCTTGTATCAGTGCAAATGGCCTTTTAACCAGCCTCCCTGTCTTGATTCTATTAAACTTCATCCTATTCTACACACTGCTCTAGAACAGCCTTTCTAAAACAAAATTTATTTCCTTGATTATCAACTTTGATGACTCCCCACTGTGCACAGAATCATGTCTAAACATAACTGGATACCAAGCTTCTGACTTAGCACCAAACCTGCTGTGATCATCAACCACCGTACCATTCTATGGATGTTACACTTCAGTTGTATTTCTCAGAACATAATTTGTAATTTATCTTTAGGCCTTGGATTTGCCTTTAATTTTTCTGGACTTTTCTCTCTTTTACTCAGATAATTTAGTTTCATCCTTCAAAGCTCTCTAAAACATCACTTCCATATATATTTGCCTTCATGATTCCTACAGACAGAAGAACCAATCTACTGTTCCCCTGAATTTGTTTATATGCCTTTATTATAAACTTTAACCTTTTTTTAAAGTGTTGCTATACCATAAAAATGATATCCTTGAAGAAGGGGCTAACGTTTATTCAATTTTATGTCCAATTATCTAACACAGATCCTGGCATATGGTAAATGCTCTCTAAGCATTTGTTGGTTGGATTAATGGGTGAATAAAAATGAAGCAAATTGTTCATCATTAGATAAAGTTATAAAGCAAGCAGTAGAACTTGCACCCCTGGCTATCCATATAAGGATTTTATGCTGCCTTCTAACCACTCTTGATGTTACCCAAGTCTCTCTTTGGTGGGGAACTCAAGAGTCCAAGAGTGCAACATATCTTTTTTCTTCAAAACTTTAAGTGATATGCAGTAATTAAAAACATGGGTTTTAGAATAAGACTGCCTGCAACTAAATCCTGGTCCCTTTATTTATAAACTATGTAAGTCTCTCAAAGTTATTCAATGTCTTTCTGACTTAGTTTACTCATGTATAAAGTGTTTAATGATAGGAACCACATCATAGCATTATGGTGAAGATTAAATGAGGCAATGCATATAAAACAACCAGGATTGTTCCTGTCATACACCCACATGCATTTTACTAGTTTTTAGCTATTATAGTCATTGCTTCTTGGTTTTATTTAACTAGAGCTTTGTTGATCAGCGACTACAGAGTCTTCCAAATGCACCCCTAGTGAAGTCTTAATGATTGAGAATAACATGGTGTTCTCTACTTCATGAAAATCTTTGATTTTATTAAAAAATTATTTTTGGTTTCATATTGCTTCTTCTGTATATGATTTTCTCCTTTTTAAAAATTATTGTTCTATTACAGTTGTCCCAATTTTCCCCCATAATCTCCTGTGCCCTGCCCACCTCCTGCTCCCATAGTCAATCCCCACCCTGTCGTCCATGTCCGTGGGTCATTCATACTTGTTCTTTAACTAGGCCCTTCTCCTTCTTTTCTCCCATATTCTCCTCCCACCTCTCCTCTGGAAAATCTTTGGTTTTAAACGGCCTAAATGAGACATGCCAAAGAAATGATAACGTGTAGGTATTTTGAGGACTATGAAGTTTTTCAGGTGTAGTTTCTGAATAGGTATTTTCCCTGCAAATTGCAATTTCAACTTTTATGTATGCATTGAAGATTCTTTTTGCTCTGTATGATGCTACCTACTTACTGAGAGTTACAAGGAAAGAATGAAAAAAAGATAAGACTTTATTAAACATAATGCAAATAATTTTTAATCTAAGCAACATATAATTTTGTGGAAGATTATATTTTAAATATTACAGAAGTTCAGAAAAGGCATGTAGTGGGTTTGCAGTAATCATTAAAAGCTTGGAAGTTAGGAAAAGCTCTTCAGAGGTTAAGAGAAAACCATGACTGTTAGGTAGGGGTAGGATGGGAGGACAAGAAACACAGAGAAGAGGCACAGTATTGATTTAAGAGGACACTTGTCTGTCTATTAAATGTATGAGTATTGCTGCCAGTGGAGTACATTTGAGTTCCTATTTCTTATTTAAAAGTCTCAAGATGAAATACCAGTTTTTTCTTACCTACCTATTGCCTTCAAGAATCTAATGTTGGTTACTACAGTGGGACTACAGATGGTGAAAAACTTCATGTAAAGAATAATATACAGAAAATCCATTCATGTTTTATTGTTGATGTACATAGTGGGTAAGAAGAAAAAATGATGATTTGGTCATTTTTTAAAATTTTATTTATTTATTTTTTGAGAGAGTGGAAGGAAAGGAGAAAAAGAGGGAGAGAAACATCAGTGTGTGGTTGTCTCTCATACACTCCCTACTGGGGACCTGGCCCACAACCCAGGCACGTGCCCTGGCTGGGATTCAAATGAGCAACCCTTTGGTTCACACTCAATCCATTGAGCTACACCAGTATGGTGGTAATTTGTTTTTAGAGGCACCTTCAAACTGAAATGGTAAATATCTGATAATAAAGGTTAATTGGTAGTACCACATATTAATTTTTCTGGACATATGTTGCATTTTTTGTCTACCAGTTAAAAAAATTCTTCATGTGTTTTTCATGAGAACTTTTATTCTCCTCTCCCCTAAGGATAATCTCTCAGTGCAAAATGAATCTGAAAATTAACATTTATTTCTAAAACATTACTGAGCAACTGGGGTGAATGGTCTTTTGTATGTCTGTAGCCCCTGGAAGGCCTTTAATCATCAGGAAATACTCTGCATCTCTATAATATTTTCTGAAAAAGCTTTGATTTTTAAGGTATATTAATGGGTGACAACATCACCTAAATCTTCCTTAATTTTAACCACATATATCATTCTGTTTATAGTAAGCAGTTTCTGTCATCAATGTAGAGAATGTCCTTGCTGGTATAATGAAAAAAATTACATTGCATCATATTATTCTTTTAAAATGACCTTCTTTTAATTTTTTTTAAATTTTTAATTGTTGTTCAAGTACAGTTTTCTGCCTTTTACCCGCACCCCAGCTCACCCCCCACCCCTCCCCACCCCCCTCCCATTTCCACCCCCTTGTTATTGTCTATGTGTCCTTTATAGTTGTTCCTGCAAACCCTTCCCCTTTCCCCCTGAAATTCCCTCCCTACTTCCCTCTGGTACTGCTAGGATTATATCCTAAGAACCCTGGAATACCAATCCAAAAGAACCTATGCATCCCAATGTTCATAGCAGCACAATTTGCAATAGCCAAGTGCTGCAAGCAACCTAGGTGCCCATCAGTAAATGAGTGGATCAAAAAACTATGGTACATTTACACAATGGAATTCTATGCAGCAGAAAGAAAGAAGGAGCTCCTACCCTTTGCAACAGCATGGATGGATCTGGAAAGCATTATGCTAAGCAAAATAAGCCAGGTGGTGAAAGACAAATACCATATGATCTTACCTTTTTATAACAGGAACCTAATCAACAAAACAAACAAACAAGCAAAATATAATTTAATTTTGAATATATTTATCAGCTTGGGAATTAGCATAAAGTGGTAGCTTTATATGAAGCATTGGAAAATCAACTGCAGCATGAGTATTTCCAGCTATATCAAGCAAGACATAGCATATGGTTTAACATCAAAAGAGGCCTATCACTTTATAGAGTCCTTAAAAGAAAGAAATATAAAAATAATGCTTCTCGTCCTCACTGGGTAGCTGAGTTCATTGGAACATCATCCTGTACACCAAAAGACTGCAGGTTTGACCCCTGATCAGGGCACATACCTAGGTTGTGGGTTTGATCCCTGGCCATGGCACATATGAGAGACTACCGATCAATGTTTCTCTCTCACATTAATGTTTTCCTCCCTCTACCCCTTCCTTCCATCTCTTCCTTTCTCTCTAAAATCAGTGAACATATTCTCAGGTGAAGATTAAAAATAGGCATTAGAAATAATGCTTCCTGATTTTCCATACTTGAACATGGACTCTAGGCTGTTTATACTTATATATCCAATAGAAAACTGTTTGGAGGTATAGACTTACAAGTCTGACAGCCTTGGGTTTGAGTCCTATTTCTACATATACTGAGCTATAGTCTCTCAGCTTCCTTATCTTTAAATATTAGATTAAATAAGTCATTTATATAAAGTGCTCAGTTAATACCACTGGTCAGAGGATGGGGACTAACATATAGTGGCTTCTGTATACATATTTAAAATTTATTTTGTTATTAACAGCAACCACTTATAAATTACTTTTCCAAAAAGTTTTATTCATTTGATTCCCAGGGCTGAATGCAATGAATAGAGTGGAAATACAATGGCAAAACTCCAATACAAAGGCCCAATTCAGGACCTTACTGAGGTGTTCCCATTTGGGGTATCCTCACCAACAGGACAAAGATTCTTCTATTGTTTAATGTACCCCTTTTATTCCAGTGTGTCATGTGCTGAAAAGTCTCATGGAGATAGATTTCTGGTAATTAGAATTCAATGCCTTTGGAACATGATTAATCTCTTCTCTATTTCCCTGTCAATAAAATATAAATGTTTATATTTATACTATCTATTGCAACATAGGCATAAAGACAAGATAAAATTAAATTAAAAATATTAAACAGTTGGAATACTCTGTACCAGTTACTGTTCTGAGCATCTGACATATATTAACTCATGTATTCTTTTAAAAACCTTTTAAGATGAGCACTACTATACATCTCACCCAGGCAGTTGCAACATCTTCCTTTTCTTATTTATCCTCTCTGCTCCAGCTAAGATTCCACATATTTAGCCACATGTGCACAAAAGTCATACAACTAAATGAGAGAGCTGGGATATGCTTTGAGGTGGTCTGACTCCACACAATGCTGACATCTCGGAGATTTTGGTAGCACTTTGCAAGCAGTAAATATGCAGGACTGGAATGATCATGCACACTCTAACTTTCTACTTGTAGGTAAGAGGAGTCCAAGTAGATTGGGGATTCCCACATGGAACCCAGTAAGAAAAGAAATCCAAAGCTGGGTTTACTTTGTAATGGCATTGGAGGAATTCTATGAAATACAGTCATTCAAATAATAAAATGCAAGGAATGTGGAATTGAGAACCAATTTTTTTGTGCAGCAGAACTGGAAACATGTATCCATTTATACATTCATTCATCTATTCACTATCAGGCATTATGTTAACAGTTGATAATACAGAGATGAAAAAGATGTACTTTTTTTGTTTTAAAATACCCATTTGTCTAGTGGGGAAGACAACAGTGTTGGTTGTCATTCTGCCATTTATTACTGGCATGAACTTGAGTGAGTCACTCAATTACTCAGATCCTCTATTACCTCATTTCTAAATGAGGGTAAAATCTCTTATATCCAAGGTTTCTATAAATATTAGAGATGGGTTATTTAAACTTCCTGAAGCAAGTCCTCACTGAATGAACTGCTGTTAATTCTATGAAGGTGGAACATGGAGGGAATTGAAGCTGAAGAACCAAACTGACACTCTAGTAAGGGTCACAGAGAACCATCAAAGGATATTTGGTAGGGACATGTGACGGTTACGTTTTCATATTAGAAAGTTAACCTTGGTAGCAGGATGAAGGTAGAGTTAAACAGAGAGTAAGCTGAAGGATTGGAATTTCATTAGAAAAGTATTGAAAAATAGAGAATTTCTGGTCAAGATGGAGGCACAGGTAAACATAGCTTGCTTCCTCACACAACCACAGGAAAAATTACAACTAAACTACAAAACAACTATCACCCAGAATTGTCAAAAAAATCAAGCTGCATTATGGTTCAACAACCAAAGAATTAAAGAAGTCACATTAATTCAGAAGGTTAAGAGGAGCAGAGATGCAAAAATTGTCCTACACCCACGTGTGGTGGATGAAAATCGGGAGGGCTATCTGGGAGCAAGGGATCCCAGCTCCACACCAGGACTGCCTGCCTAGAGTTCTGGTGACAGGAAGATAAGTCCCTACAACTTTTGGCTGTAAAAAGAAGTAGAGGTTGCAGCGGTGGAAGAAACTGAGGGGTTCTCAGGCATCTCCTCTTAAAGAGCCCACAACAAACTGAGAACTAATGCAGAACCACACCCTCTGGGCTCCAGCACAAGGTCAGCAGCTTGAAGGCACCAGTGGCATACAGGGAGGAACAGAAGTGTCTGGCATCAGGGTGAGTGCCAGGAGACAGCTACCTTCCAGACAAAATTCCAGAGATCAGGCAGCAGCCATTGTCCCTTTTCTCAGCTTTCCCATACATGGAGCCACAGACGGTGACTCCATATCTGAGACTCCATCAACCTGGTTCCCATGGGTTGCTCTACCTAGGCAATTATCTAAGGCTCTACTCCATCTAACTTACTGGTGCACTTTTCTAAATTAGGCCATTCTACTAAGACAGGGAGTCAAAGCAGCTCTACTCAGTATACAGAAACAAACACAGGGAGGCTGCCAAATTAAGAAGACAAAGAAATATGGCCCAAATGAAAGAACAGAAAAAAAACTACAGAAAAGTAGCTAAACAAATAAAGATAAGCAATCTATCAGGTGCATAGTTCAAAGCAGTGGTTATTAGAATGCTCAAGGAACTCATTAGGTACTTCAACAGCATAAGAAGACCCAGAGAGCAATAAAGGTTACACTAAGCAAAATAAAGAAAAATTTACAGGAAATCAACAGTGGAGGCATGAAGCCAAGAATCAAATCAATGATTTGGAACACAAGGAAAAAAATCAGAACAGCAATAAGAAAAAAAAATCAAAAGAAATAAAAGAGAAAGAAAAACAAGGATAGGGTAAGGAGCCTTTGGGACAACTTCAAATGTGCCAACATTCAAATCATAGGGGTGCCAGAAAGAGAAGAGAAGAGCAAAAAATTGAAAACATTTAAAAAAATAATGAAAGCAAACTTCCTTGGTGAAAGAAATAGACATACAAGCCCAGGAAGCATGAGGAATCCCAAACAAGATGGATGCAAAGAGGGCCACACCAAGATACATCATAATTAAAATGCCAAAGATTAAAGATAAAAAGATAATCTTAAAAGCAGCGAGGGAAAAGTACATAGTTACCTACTGGGGAGTTTCCATAAGACTGTCAGCTGATTTCTCGAAAGAAACTTGCAGGCTAGAAGGCACTGGAAAGAAGTATTCAAAGTGATGGAAAACAAGGACCTACAACCTAGATTACTTTATCCAGCAAAGCTATCCTTTAGAATCAAAGAGTAGATAAAGTGCTTCCCAGGTAAGGTAAAGCTAAAGGAGTTCATCATCACCAAGCCTTTATATGAAATATTAAAGGGACTTAAGAAAAGAAGGTAAAACTATGAACATTAAAATGGTAATAAATTCACAACGATAAAAAATGGACTCTAAGAAACAAACAGCAAACAAGCAGAACAGGAACAAAATCATAGATGTGGAGATCATTTGGATGGTTACCAGATAGGAAGTGGAGGAGGGAGAATGGAGGAAAAAGTACAGGGATTAAGAAGTGAAAATTGGTAAGTACAGAATAGATGGGGGGAGGTTAAGAATAGTATAAGGAGTAGAGAAGCCAAAGAACTTATGTGCATGACCATGGAACTAAGTAGAATGAATGCTGTAGAGAATAGGGGGTACTGGGTAGAGGAGGGAAAAGGGGTATAAACTGGGACAACAGTAATAGCATAATCAATAAAATATATTTTTAAAAAGTATTGAAAAATAGGGGAAGAGGGCTTACAAGGTAAAGAGGCATTGTAGACTTGGAGTAGAGACAAAAGAAATTTGAAGATAGATTTTCTTTATCTTATACAAGGCTTTTTTATAGAATTTGAAAATGGAATTTTAAGGGAAACCAGGCATAAAAACAACTTTTAAGGCAAATATTAGTTAGAAGACATCTCTTGGTTCAGAGGTAGAAAAAGGTATTTTGGCTGTTAATTTTGTGCCTTTGAGCTCCCTTCATCTCCTCTTTCCAAGAGCCAGTAGGGATTGCTTTATTTTGGGCCTTTGGCACCCTTCTGCAACTGCTTTCTAACACATATATATCATCACACTGCAGTTAATTTTTTGACTGTGTCCTCCAATGATGGAGAGCTCAATGAATAAGAGTGTCTTTTTTCCAACTGCCCAATATTTAATGTATGGCACAAAGCAGGTATTAAAAAAAAACAAAGCAGTTGCTTAAAAATATATTTGTGGAATAAATGAATGAGTAAACAAATGAGAGCACAGTAGTTAAACATAAGACTCCAGGACTAGGACTGATAGGTTTTGAATCTTACTTCCACCAACACTTGCTAGCAGGGCAACAACCTTCTCAGCCTGCTTCCTCATCTATGAAATGGAAACTACAATATCAGAATATTGCAGTGAAGTTAAAAGGCACAGTATACAAAGTGTTTAGCCTATTCTTTGACACACAATAAGCACTTATTTAATTAAATGAGAGGTACCAGTATTATTATAAATATTATCATTGTGAAGGCAATTGAACTCCTAATTCCTAATCATTCTAATCATTTTCCCTCACCTGCTACTTTCTGCAGCTTGATATAATTCTCATTTGAAAAATCAAATTGATGGAACTGACAATTATATTAATGAAACTTTCTGAATAGTAGGATAGATTGATTTTTCTTTTCTTTCATTATTCCAGCTTATTCTCTTACTCTGCACCCATGCAAAGACCTAATATGTATCTGTATCTGTATCTCTATGTATCTACATATGTTATATATACACACGTATATGCATCTAGGAGATATATGTACACACTTAGGAGATATACACACATGTCCTATATAATCTATATGTCCTATATATTATATGTCATATATAGGGGGTATATATGTGTGTATATATAAGATGGGGCAAAAGTAGGTTTACAGTTGTGAGTATTTAAAACACAAAGTTTATTCACGTATTATTATTGTATTTTTTCCATACAAACAACTGTAAAACTACTTTTTCCCATCTCTGTGTATACACATCTCCTATATAACTTACGTGTCCTATATGTCTATATGTAGATAGAGATAGATAGTTCCTTGCGATGGAGTAATATTAAAGAAGGAAGATCAGTTCATTGGGAACCCAGAGACAAAAACAGCTTTACCTCATTGAGGCAGTAAGGCAAGTGGCTGTCTTTGAAGAATTAGACCAATATAAACAGGAGTCACTGGGACAATAGGAAAGTAGTTTTCACAGCTTTGTTTTTTTACCAACTGACCAAACGTGACATATGAAATTCAAAATCAGACAAGGGCTCCCCTGCACATACTCTCTCTGGCACCTTCCTTGCTTCCAAATACTGTGGTTGGGAAGCACATTTTGTGCTTTCTATTAAATACATGATTGGGTTGAATTTCTCTGTATTAAGGGACTTAATTCGCCAGTGAACTATAGCTTCAGGTTGGCCATCTGGAGAAATAAACTACTCAGCATCCATATAATTTGTCTTTTGTCTGGTTTCAGGCAGTGGATTTTTGGGGATTAGCATTGAGAAAACAGCAAGAAGGTGCTTTCCTGGCTCCTTGAATCCCTGTCCCTTTTCTAGAGGGGCATGCTGTTAAGTTATAAGTTAACAGTGGTCCACACCCCTGTAATGCTTTTGTTAATGCTATGTACATATATCAACCTAATTTTTGGTAAAACAAAACAGCTTCACTTTTCTACTTGGGGAGGCAATGCCATAGGGACCAAAACCTACAGTCAGAGAAAGCATATTGCTTATAACGCAGGCCAACTCACCAGCTGTGCCCTTGCACCAGAAGGTGAGGGGTTAGCAGGAGGAGACCTTTCTCTTTCAGCTCACAATGCTCAGCCCCCTCCCCTTTACCCCAACCCACCAAGTTACTAACCCAGTTGTTTTGGAAATGTAATAGAAGACAATTCATATGTTTTACTAAAACTAATTGTAATTTTTCTTCTCAAGATTAAATACCAAGTCACTTTCTTTTTAGATCCCAGCATATAAGAAGTAGAATTTCATAAGCCAGTGTCCAAAACTGTTTGCTCTGATAAACAACATAGTTCTTGATAACTGCATTTGTTACAGTTCCAAGTACAGTTACAGAATCACTCTCCCCTTTCATTTCCTTTTCTTCATAAGGAAACAGTTAGAGGGACATCCTAGTTGTGATTAAAATGTGGGATAAGGGGTCATATAAACCTAGGTTCTTGACCTGGTTCTGCTACTTATCAGCAAAGTGGCCTTGGCTGAATTAGATAACCTCTAAGACTCAATTTTTTCCATAGGTATAATGGGGAGGTTATAAGCAATAATAACCATGGGCACCATCTCACAGGATCATGGTAAATACATGAGATAATAGAGATGTGTGAGGGTGCTAACACTGGTCTGGCAAAAGTGCTCAATAAATTTTTAAAACAAAATTCATTAAGACAGTTTGTAATGTACATGATTAGGCTCACACCACCTACTTTCATACACCATAGTAGGTTTTTAGTATGATAATTATACCTGCATTTTATAGTAGCGTTCTATACCAAGGACCAGGCCAAGGACTTCTTAGGTACTATTTCTATGATATAGGAATTGTTTATAAAAAGTTAAGTAGTATTTCCTTGTGGAGTAAGAATTTAAACCTGGATTGCTTTTACCAAATTGTTAAGCTCCTGGCTATAGGAAAAAATGTAAAACAGTGACTCAGTAATTTTATATTATTTCTCATAATTTTTGTAGAACAGTGACCACAGGTAGGCAATGCCCTTACTTATTTCCTCAGTATCTATGCTCAGTGTCTTTATCCAAGTCTAGTGTGAAAGTTACCTTCAGGTTTTCCATCTAAGAGGTTTACCATCAAAGATAAAAGCTGTTGTGTTCTACAACTCAGTATTAATCAGCCAGGGTTGTTATAACAAAGTACCACAAACTGGTGGCTTGAACAGCAGAAATTTATTGTCTTACAACTCTGCAGGCTGGAAGTCTGAAATCAAGGTGTTGGCAGGATTGGTTCCTTCTACAGGCTGTGAGAAGGATCTGTTCCAAGCCTTTCTCCTTGGCTTGTAGATGGGTTTATCCTCCCTGTGTCTCTTTACATTGTCTTCTCTCTGTGTGTATCTCTGAGTCCGAGTTCCCCCTTTTTATAAGAACACCAGTTGTATTGCGTTAGAGCCTACATTAATGACCTCACTTTAACTTGATTACCTCTGTAAAAACTCTATTTTCCAAACTCTACTGGAGTTTGGGGGAGGATGGTTAGCATTTCAACATATGAATTTGAGAGGGATACAATTCAACTCATAATTTTCTCATTGGTGGGAATATGATTTGCTTGCCCCAAAATTTAATGTGTGGGTTGCATTGTAATGAAGAACACCATCAACTTCATCTTTAACATCAGGCCATTTTTTTTGTTGCTTTTGCTCTCTCTCTTTGTTACCTGTCATCTCAGAAAACTAACCAAACTTGTTATTTTCTATGTTAATCTTTTAATTTCCTTACTAACCTTTTATTAAAGGTCCTTGTTATAGTCTGTAACAAAATGTAACTCTGTTTGCTTATCCTGAAGCTATTCTCTCCAAGAGATTTTTTTCTTGTTGTGACACCTTGTTCCCAAAATGCAGGATGAATGTTATCTTTTTTTCCAGTCTTTTTTTTTTTTAATATACCTTGGTGCAAGATTTGTCAGCCTTAGCACTATTGACTTTTTGGGCCAGATAATTCTTTGTAATCTATGTACAAATATGAAAGTTCAACAATTAGGAAGGCTGATAGGAAAAATTGATCCATTTGAAACATATTGTTGAGGGAGAGCTCTGGATCTTAAAAAACAAAGAAACAAACAAACAAACAAGTAGGTTCTAGAGTAAATAAAGACTGAAACTTTGTTGGAGGCAAAAATGACAAAACAAGCTGTCCTACTTTGGGCACATCATGAGAAGGCAGGGTTTTTTGGAAAAGGCAATAACACTCGGAAAAATAGAAGGCAGCAGGAAAAGAGGAAGACTAAGTATGATATGGATTGAATCCATAAAAATGTAGGCATGAATTCATAGTTGATGAGCAGGTCTGTTGAGGACAAGACATTGTGGACCTTACTCATTCACAGGATCTTCAGGAGCTGGAGCTAACTCAGTGGCATGTACCACACAATTCTCGTCAAGCGCTGTCCTGTGCACTGTAGGATATTTAGTAGCATCCCTGGCCTCTGCCCAGATTTCAGTATCACTAGCCTAGTTGTTACAAAGATGTGTCCAGGTGTTGACAGATATCTATTGAGGGAGAAGCAAAATCATCCCTTTGTGATAACCACTAAGTTGGTGGGCATATGAGGCAATGTATGGCAGATGGTAGACCCTCAAGAAATAATTTCCTTTCCTAACATTTCCATAACATTGGATATTCTTCAAGTCTCTGTTTCAGCCCTCTCTATTTTCAATAAATATTGTCCTTTAAAATTGAATGATATCTTAAAGCTTCAAGTCCATCTGAGATTTGTTCCAAATATATAATAAATATCCTATACCCTATATATCCCAAATATATCCTGTTGGTCTCAATTCCAGGTCTTCTCAATGCTCTACCAAACATTCCTATTAGATTTTCTTTCACCTTAAAATAAACATACGTAAATGAAACTCAATTTTGCTCACTCAAAAACACTTCCTTTCATAGTTTTATTGTTTTAAATAATGGAATCACTTTTCAGAGTCACATAAACTTGTGGGATGTGAGTACATACATACCCTTAATCATTGTTGCCTCTGGTGGACCTAAATTCATATTTCACCACTTACTATGGGAAAAGTCATATAAGCATTCTGAGCCCATTCACACACATATCATTACAGTTTTGAGGCATAGGAATAGAATATTTTAAGAAAATGTCATACTTATTAAGGCCTTAATAAATATTAGATAACACTGTTTAATTAGGTGTAATGAGGTAAACAATTTTATATAGGATAGTTTTCTGCTTTCCATCTAATGGCTGATATAATGAGTAACTTGCATTAAAAATCATCAAAGCAGGTAGGTAAGTGGGAAGGGTTCCTATAAAAAAGAACCATTCACATTAAGTGTATGTGTATAAGATGTATTAGTTATTTATCATGTATCAGGAACTAACCTCATGTATAGTATATGGACACCTTTGCGGGTAGTGGAAATGATATAAATAGGGAGAGCACACCTAGCTTGTACACTTCGTGGTTATGAGACCTTAGGTTCATCACTTAGTCTTAGCTAATTATTAACAAAAATTGGATCATATCTGTACCTCACTTGTTTGTGGTCATGATGAAAATACTGAAAAGACAAAGTACTTTGCATGCGTACAGAGAAGACCCACTTTTAGCTGCATGGTATCCTGGCCGGAACTCAGAGATTTACCCAAACCGTGTTGTGATAGAGGGCCCAAATACCTGCTAATATCTATTTCATTAGGAAGATGGCCACTCTAGCATATCTCAGAAAAACTTCATCCTGAGATGCAAAAATTAGTTTCTGGAAGGAGTGGGATTTGTTTGAATTTATATACTGATGGATTTGTCACATGGCCTTGGGGGGTGAGGGTTTGGTGGGTAGCTGGGGGTTAGGTGGGCAGCCCATAAGAAGGTGCCTTTCTTGTTACATACTAAATAGCCTGTCACATAATAGAGCATGTGCCTGATTATTTTTTGTTCATGCATGGGTGCTCTGTTTGCTGAAGGTGTTGTGAAAAGTTGCCAAGGGATAAATTCAAGTGTTTATGAGAATCATTGTGTGGTTTCATGTTTCTTTCCCTGGCACCCTCCAAGATCTATAATTTGGATCTAAACAGCTGTTTTATTTGCCTTATAAAAAAAGTATTTATAAATATGTCTTAAACATATTGTTTAGAAAGTGTACACAAAACAGGATGCATTTCTACTGTTAGGGAACCTAAAAGAAGAAGGGAAGGAAACTTTATCATCTGACTACAGCTAACATTTATTGTGTGACTGGAATAGTGTTACATTCTCTCAGTGCAGGTTATAAAGATGATAATTTAGTGGGCAGTCCCTGTAGGCTTCTGAATAACTTAGAAGCATTTCTCCTTCTCAGCTTTCATCTCCCCTCTTCCCTAAGTGGGAGTTAGAAAAGCAAAATAAGAAGACCTTTGAAGCCACACAATGTCTGGTCTGTCTTGGCTAACTGTGTCGTAATATAACTGACATTATAGCAGGTACCAGGAAAATTCATGTCAGAAACAATACAATTCCACATTTTGTTTATAGCAGGGAACAAAATGTACACCTCCATAATTCCGGGCAACCACTTCCTCACTGACCAGAGAAGGTGATGGCAGAGTCAGCTGTTGACCTGAAAGTGAAATCAAAATGGCTACCATATAATACAATTTATCAAAGTAAAATAAAAAAGGTGAGCCTTGTAATTCAAAGGGGTATGTTCCAATGTTTCTCTTTTCCTTCATCCTCACTCCCATCAACATATCACACAATTCCTAAGATGATGTTCGGTCAGTTTACCAACATGTGTATGAGTGGGAGGCCAAAGCTTAGTAACAATCAGGGTGGGTTAGCAGGACTCTGACTTGTCTACTAAGCACCTATCTGTGTTTAGCTAAGATGCCACTGCTTCCCCATTTTCTAGGAAGAAGAGCATTTCTGTATTCCTCTGGTTAGCTGGCAAAAAAAGGAAAGAAAAAAAAGTCAAGATTGTCATATTTTGTTTTGTTTTGTTTCTCTTTTTTTCATATTTTGTTGTAGAAAAACAAAAAGGACTGTCAGGACTTCACTGTGAATTTGTGGAATTAAATAATACAGATTCTATTACCTTTCTATTAAACTTGTTTAAACTCCTGATGTTTGCCACAGTATTTCCTTTCTTTTGAATTGGAGAGTTTCAGCTTTGAATCATTTAGCTCATGTACAGCCCATGGCTTTCAGTCTTGAAGATTCCTGATACATCCTGAGGGTATCAGATTACCTTACATCTAGAACAGTTTGCTACGACCTGAAAAAAATTGCTTAAAGTAGGTAACCAGTTTGGAAGCCTGGGCCTCCAGACTCATTTCAGACCAGTGTCTAAGACTGCAAAATGTCAAAAGCAAGACTCACCAAGTATTGTGTTAAGACCTGGATGCATCCTTTGATTCAAAAGGGTGAGCTTAAAGGAAAGAGCCCAGAGGAAATCATCACTTCCTCAAATCTGACTGAAGGTTGTGAAGGATCAAGGAAAATTTCAATAGCTTGGAAACTAGTCCCAGGAAAACAATGACCAGGGCCTGGAAGAAAAGAAAGGAAGACTTGCTGATTTGCTCCCCTGTGGAGAGAGCCTCTGTCACTTGGCTTCCTTTGATGAGATTACAGACTTCTGAAACTCATTCTCATCAGGAAGGTGGACATGTTGAAAGAACATCCTTCTAAATAGGCAGGGAATGCATTCCTCATTCTTTGGAAACTACACTGTTTTGCTCTCTGGAATAACTTAATCAAGTTTTTTTCAATGAGACCACTGCTTTGCCTCAGGAGGTTCTGAACCAATTTAATCTAAGATAAAGTTTAGGTTTATTTGAAGAAGTTGCAAAAATTCCAGGTAGTTAAATTATTATATTTTTATTTTTATACAATATTCCTCAACAGGGTAGAGAGACCTTAATGATCTCACATTTTTGTCTTAGATTGTTTCAATTGCGTTTCTCCACAGTTCCCTCCCTGCTCCCCATTGAATAAGGAGGATCCAACCTAAGTTTCTATTGGTTTGAATATCATAACCCAACAAATACCATTCTGCCTCCTTTCTTTCCACATGTCCTCAACTCTCAGTATGCCCCTGTAGTCTCCAAATCATACTCTCATAATTTAAGACACTTAGAATTGAACATTATTTTAGTTTAAACTTCCCAGCCTAAACAGAAAACCTCATTCTTGACTGATGGTCACTAGCCTTTCTTAAGCCATCAGTGTAAGAAGAACTTTTAGGTTGACTTAAATCTATTTTAGTACATCTTGTCTTTAATTCATCACTCTCAACATTCCCCTCATTTTTTTGCTTATCCCAACCTCATATATCTTTCAAGGCCCAGCTTAAATCCTAACATTTCTTAAATTATTCATAGACTAAAGATAATCATATAAATTTACTAATCCCGAAGAATCATAGAATCTTAGTGAAAACCCAGAGGGAATGTAGAGATGGTCTAATATAGTCTCCTCATTTTCCAGATTTAGGAACTGAAGATGAGGGATGTCTGATAGGAAACCTGGTCACAAACAGTGTGTTTGTTTTAACACTGCAAGTATGTTTGCTTTTTTCTCCCAATTGGAAGCTTTTTGAAGGCAGATATTATAATTTTTATGTCTGTATTTTGCATGGTGTTTCACACATTAGCTTGTTCTAACTCAGTGCTGTCCAATAGAACTTTCTACAATGTTTTATGTGTTCTGTAATATCTGCACTGTCCAATACAGCAATCACTAGCTACATGTACCTTTTGAGCAGTGGAAATGTAGTTAGTGCATCTGAATAATTGAATTTTTTAAATCATTTCATTTTAATTAACTCAAATTTAAATTAACATAGCCAAATGTTGCTAGTGACTACCATCCTGAACATTGCAGCTCTTGTTCATTTGCTGATTCACAGAAAGTAAAGAAAAATTGGAGTATATTTTTGGATTTCATAATGTCATAATATTGTTTAAATCAGCATAACAGGTTTAGAGATATAAGAGGCCAAGTCTCCTAGTTTAAATTAATACCCTCAGAAAAGTGAAAGCTTTGGTTCAAGGTCACATGGTTAATTAGGATCAGAGCTGACACTAGGGCCTAAGTCTCTTGGCTATAGTTTTTATTATTTTTCATTTTTTTCATAATAATTTGGACAAAGTTGGAGGAAGGATCAGGTGACTAGTGGAATGGAAAACCAAGAGAAATTTAAGAAAATATGATGAGGATCAATGAGGATTACAAGTAAGGAGAAAGGATGACATACATGAGTAGAGAAATTTATCAATACGAGAGAAAGAAGACCAAGAAAGAAGAAAAATTAAAAGCTCATAATTTCTTCCATTGTCCAATATAAATGAAGAACTCTCTTTTAAATGTAAAACAATGTTACTGTAATAAATCGGGACCATTGCATAGGTGTGCCCAGGATTACACAAGTAAGAGAGCAGAGTGTTTACTGAACCATGACAAAACCTCATACTAATGAATTACATTCCTCAAAACCTTTGTCAAATCAAAGAACATCCTCAGAATGATTGTGGAATGTTAAC
The DNA here is from genome assembly GCA_004024845.1 of Tonatia bakeri. NCBI lineage: Eukaryota > Metazoa > Chordata > Mammalia > Chiroptera > Phyllostomidae > Tonatia > Tonatia bakeri. The sequence continues at coordinate 68,195 of PVIA01003617.1, read as the reverse complement.
ATCTGGTTCACTGAGTGGAGATAACAGTTTCATCCGATGCCTTAGTCAAGCTTTTATCCCTTCTGGTTGTTGGTTGATCCCACTTTATCCGTCCTCTTGCTTTGCAGCTGCTCAATGAAGGAGAGACTTTGCTGAAGACTGTTGGGTCCAGTAGCATAGAAAATATCTGGGAAGTAGAAAACATTGGTCAAAGTGAACTGTTTGGAAGGCTAAAGAGCACTTTGGATGCTTTTTCTCCATACAGAGTCCTGATCATCTCAGCAGCTTCAACAACCTTTCAAGAGAAATAATTTTTTCTTCCTTCTCTGAAATGTAAAATATAAAATGAGAGATTGTAGCATCTTGTATTGACTACTTGTATTGACTACTTGTATTGACTCTTGTATTCAGAGACTGAATGAGAGACTGTGGTCTGTCATTCAATAAGAGAAGCAACTAATTCGTAAAAGTTCAGCAATAGTCAATACAAGATGCTACAACCTCTCATTTTGTAGTATTTTGCATTCCATAGAATGAAGGAAAAACTAAGACTAAAGTCTGTAATATGATGATCTGTAACATGCATTTTGTTTCTTTGTATCCTTTCCTGTTCTGGCAAAGAAGTGAAATTACAGTGAGGTTCCCAGAGTATGTGGAATATTAATTTCTTATGAATTTAATGGTTGTTCTGCTAGGTCTCAGGCACAGCAAGTTTTCTTTTCATGTTAAGTGCTACTTTACCAGGTGACAAGGCACCATTCTCAAAGTTGTAGGCTCAGATTAGCATTTATTTATTTAGATTGTGAGGTGGGGTTAATCATCAGTCCCTTCCAAATCTCGTTCTCTCTCTCTCTTCTTCCTATCCATTTTCTTTTTCTGAGGTTCCTTATTTCTTATTACTACTACTGTTCATCCTGGGCAACTGCGTGGGAAGTCTGGGCCATATTGACTGTCCTTTTTCTCACATATTCTACCTCTACATCATTGCTCCATCAAGTTACATCTCTTTGCTCAGTGTCTCACAATTGTCTCTTTCCTTTCTCTTTCACTGTCTCTGCCTTAAACCAGAGTAGTGTGCATTTTCTGTCCTTTCTGTCACCACCAGTACAACCTCTGCACTGTCTTTTAATGAACCATTCTAAAGATCAGGGCTAACTGAATCACTCTGCAGCTCTAGGACTTTCAATGATGTGATATACTTAAATGGAAAAAGAAGCAATGGGGGAAGTGGAAGAAAAAGAGGAAAAAGAAAAAGAAGGAGGAAGTTGCCAGTGAAACCATGTAAGAAAGCAAAAAAATCTTATTATTTTAAAGAATTAAACAAATGGTACTGATGGCAAGTCAAATCAATGGGAAATTATTTCCTGCAATAATTGTAAATAATTGCTTTAAATATTTAGTTGGATTCTTATCTTCCAACATACACCTAAATAACGTTTAGATTGATTACAATGTAAAATGAAAAAAAATCTAAAAATATTTGACATGAGAAATAATTATCTCCTGTCAAGATTAGAAAGAACTTTCTGAATAAAATAACAGCAAAAGAGGAAAGAATAGTATAAAAATTAAATAAAACATAAATATTAAAAATCCAATAAAAACCCTTCTAAAAATTGAAAAGCAAATGGCCATCTAAGAAAAAATATACAAGGTGTGACTCAAGGCGTATTACAAATTAACAGAGAAAACAATACGTTAAGAGAAAAAGTTTGCAGAGATTATGGGGAGGGAAACCATGAATATAAATAAATGGTCTATATCATGAAAAGAAAGACATCAGAGCTTTCATGCGTATCTACTTTGTGTGTTCTTACATTGTTTTAAGCTCATAAAATCCCTCCTCATTTCAGGATTGTTCAGTGATACTTTTTCTAGTTTATATTTTCAGTTTGCATTTAATGTTTTAATTTACTTAATTTATTTGGATGCATGCTCTAAAATCCAAGAATCAATTCGATTGTAACCTTTTCCCATCTTCCTAAATTATAAACTCCTTGAGGGCAGGACCCATAGACTATTCATTTTTGTGGACCCCACAGCATGTAGCAAGCAGATAATAGTCAACACAGGAGGGGCAAACAGGGAGGATGAGAGAAGTTTTGAGAGAGGAAGCACTTTTTAAGTTTAGTCTTAACTGTCTAAAATATTTTCGTACTTTTTTCTTCCTTTTCTTTGTCTCTTCTGGGTTCAATATGACTTAAAGGCAACATAACAGGATGTAAAAGAAAAGGTTACTGAAAAAAGAAAGACAAAAGAAGACTCAAATACTAACACTAATCATCACTTATATCACTCTGAGCCTCAATTTCTCATCCATAAAATCGATTACTGCTTGCATGGCTATTAGAAAGATGAAAACCCACATTTATAGTGATCAGCATATTGATTCATTCCCTTTGCACTACTTTTCTTTTTCTGTTATTCTGGGAGGGACACTGCATCTCTTAGCCCCTTTTGCAGTAAGAATGTGGTAGTATGTATGAAAATATTCTTGTAACTTAGTATCTGAAAACACAGCATAAAGTACAATTAGTTAATTTTTTAGTACATATTTAAGTGTAAATTGCTTGTATGGTTTTGATGATATTAAACTGAATGGAAGTGATGTTTAGGTGAGAAGGTTCAGAGTAGATAAGCAGAGGTAAGAAAACAGAACAAAATTAAATGTGAACAACAGGTAATTTTAATTATTTGATGTGTTGTAGTCACATGGTAGAAATGGCATGGCTTTGAGGATCAGGCAAACATGAGTCTGAGCCTCAGCTCTGCCACAAACACTCTGTGCAACCTGGGACAAATTACTTGCTCTCATTGAGACTTGTTTTCTCTACCTATCGAGCTGGGATTAGTAACATCCCCATAGCAGGGTATTGTGAAGACCAATGAGGTGAGTAAATGAGAGCATATGGCACATAGTTGCATTTGAGAAATGCTTTTTTTTTGTTTCTTTACATTCTTCTCAAAGCCCGAGTCATCACAATAGTTAGTTTGTTTCACCATAATACTTCTGTGTATTTGCATGTATAAGAGACATGAATATGATTTTTTAAAGATTTTACTTATTTATTTTTAGACAGAGGCTAAGGGAGAGAGAAAGAGAGGAAGAGAAGCATCAGTGTGTGGTTGCATCTCTCACACCCCCTACTGGGGACCTGGCCAGCAACTCAGCCATGTGCCCTGACTGGGAATTGAATCAGTGATCCTTTGGTTCGCAGTCCAGCGCTCAATCCACTGAGCCACACCAACCAGGCAATGAATATTTCTTAGATACCCAACCAACTACTAGTGAGTGACTTAGGCTTCAAAGAGAATAGATCCTATTTTTAAAAATGTACTCACGCTTGACCCTCATGTTTACAAAAAGATTTTTGGATCATGTACGTGTCGTGACACATAGACTAAATCTCTATGCATATTCAATGAATCATCTTGGTTTGTCTTGCAGGCCCAGAGCCATCACTTATCTTTGGTGAAGACTGAGAACATTGGTGTCAACTCCTTTGTTTTAAGGGGCCATCATTATGTTATTATCACTGACTGCATTTTAAATTTTGTGAGCTGTAAAATGCGGTGCTATGTTTTCCTGAGATGTTTCCTTTTCCACTGAGAGTTATTTAAGTTGAATAGTTTTTAATAGTATGGGAAGAAAGACACTGGTAACAAAACAAAGCATTTGAAATTTTGAAAATAAGCAGTACATTTATAGCAATATATAGAGATGTTATTAGTGATTAAATATAGTGTTATAGAATAATATATCTCGAGTGAAAAATGCTAATCACAGCAATCCAGCATTTTTTCTAGTTCTTTTTGTTTTTTTTTAATAAAAGAATGCTTGTATTTTAGAATAAGTAAAGCATGTCCTACTATATTTTGCATCATTTTATTTTATGTAATAATATATAGCATAGTACTTATATTGCTATTTCTTCTTCAAACTTGTAAGGTGAGCAATATTATTCCAGCTACTCTATATTCTTTTAGATACAGCCTTAAATGAAGAAAGGCAACACCTGTTTTCTTCAATGATATAAAAACTCCACATGCTATTTTCTCTTCTTTTTCTAGTCTACAGAGATGTGGATTTGCTGTATTCTTTACCTGTATCCTGGGTTACAAGTATCCTTCTAAAATCAATAATTTAGTAATTAGCCAACATATCTTAACTTCAGATTTGTTTCTTTTAGGGAAAAAGTTTAATGTTCGATTGAGTCTACTGTGCTTATTTATGTACTTTATAGACATTATCTCATTTAATTATTTAAGTTTAAGTTTAGGTGATATAAGCTTGATTGTCTGCATTTCAGAGCTGGGAAAAAGTAGGCCCAGAGGGTCTTCATAAATTATCCCACATTTTTAATCTCGTGAATGAGTTGTAATTATACCCTGGATCTGAATAGCTATAAATATAAGTTCATAATTCAGGGCTACTGGACCATTACACTGATTTATAGGAGTTTTTACATGGCCTTTTTATGGTTAAAAGATTTTGTAAGGATGATTCATTCCTCTTTTATGTCCCAAAATAGAAAATACAAGTGGAAGATGAGGCTTTTGATGAAGAGATGAAGAGCTTGGCTTTCTACATGTTCTTTTTCGGGTGTCTGTTGTACACCTAGGTGGAGTTGGATATTTGGGGCCAGGCCTGGAGAGACACTTGGGTGCATCAGTGACATATGTACAATAGATGAAAGACTCTTGTGATCTTGACTCATATTTGATCTGTTTTCTCCGTTCTTGCAGTGGTTTGTGCAATTGTGAAAGTAAGGGTGGACTGGCTTAATGTATGGGAGGTTCTACTTTAAATAAGACAGATGGAGCGAAGAGTCTGAGAGGCTATGCCAGTAAGAGATGTGGGTAGGGGTCCTTCAGAGTACTTAATGTTTGTCTAAGGTAGACACTCTCAAATTCTGGTGTGTATCAGAATCACTTGAAGAGCTAATTAAAAAGTCAGAGGCCCAGTAGGGTAAGGCCTCTGTGTTTTTACAAAGTTTTCAAGAAGATTCAAATAGACTGTAATATTTGAGAAGCACTAATATAAGCCATATTTTGAAATGTCTATCTCATCACCAATGACTACAAAAAAACAATCGCATGTTCTTCATTGTAGTGTAGAAGAATCCATGCTGATCTTAATTTTGAATTAAAAATATTTATTTACATTTTATGCAATTATCTGAGGCTAACATATTTACATGATGAGTCTTTTTAAGTTGCTCCATCTTGCTCCTTCTATAGAAGGTGAGGATGAGCATGTCTAGGACATCTCAAGATTCCCCTCTCAAATCTCCCAGTGAGAAACAGCTTGAGGGGAAGGAAATGAATCCTGACCCTCCCCAGAAACAATACTTACACTATTTTGGCGTCAATGGGTGACTGCCAGTTTCACCTGCAGGCAGGAAGTACACACCTATTAGCTACATGATTTTAAAAATAACCTGTACTTGGTCAGATTATAAGAAACACTGTTGTTATGGCACCAAAAAAGGAAGCTGACTTACATTCAAATAATTCTTATTAAAGGGCACTTGGGGAAAAGCAGGCAACTCTGAAAGAATATCTCCTGCTTACCTTTGTAAAAGCCAATGATTATCCTCAAATTGGGTTGTGATTAGATAAGGCAATCAGTTGTAATAGAGTTGATATCTGGGAAGGAGTGGGGGGAGTGGGAATTTGAGTCATTCAGAGATAAACCTCTTATTATGGTTTCCTTTCCTTGATCATCGTTATCCTTCTACCCCACCCCTACGTTTATGCTTAGTGATAACTGGTGGGGTAAGGAAGGAATGACTTTGGAAGTGCTCCTTAACCAGGCTTTTGTTTGCATTGTCCAAGGCTCTGGGCTTTCTCATCAGCAGGCTTTCCTACCCTGTTATTAGTCCTCATGGCAAAAGAGCCTCATTCTCATGAACTGACCCATGCTGTGAGCAGGTCACCTCAGATGGAGGCTTGCTGCTTTATTCAGAAGCTTCTGAGATTCCCAGATGTTGAGGCAAGATGCAAATATGGGGACACATGTTCACTGCTCCTCAGTGGATTTTTTGACCGTTGGAAGAAATGGTATTCTATCTGATGGCCAAATGTGTGATTTCCCATGGGCATGGTGGATTCTCACCTTTCACAGTTGCAATTGCAAAAAGACTCTCTTTGTGAGAGCAACAGTTAATTTTCTCTGAATGTTACTACTGTTTAGGGAGAATAAGTATTTTTCCCCCTCCTTTATATTTCCCCTTCACTTATGATTAAAAACAGGTAATTGGAGCAGGGCTTCCAAGTGTAATCTTGCCCAAAGGCTAAGCTTGCCACCTAATGACACACGTTGTTCTTCTTTATTGAGGCAGTCTTGCTCTCATTATCCCTAAATTAGTTCCTTTTTCTCCTTTGCTTTATTATTCATCCACCTCCTCCTTTTTCATTTGGATTTTTGCAAGTGAACCATGACAAAGTCTGTCTTTGTGAAGTTGTGTGTCTGGGCAAGAGTGCATCTGTGTGAGTGAGTGCACCCCTCCTTTACATTAAATGTTTATTTAAGCCAAGGCAGTGGAAAACTGACAAAAAATCTTTGGCATTGATTGCCTCATAATGATCTCACATCAATCTGGGGAGGAAAATCTAGCTGAAAATGGAAAACGCTGAAATTCAGTTGAAGGGTCCCCTTGTCACAGACAGATGTAAGGAGCACAAACTCAGAGAAAAAAGTTGACACTAGTGTTTTAACTGTTGAGAGTGTTTGTGTAAAAGTATAATTAATACTTTAACATCCTGTTCTGTCAAAAACATTTTCATACCATTCATGTGATGTTATATTCAGTTGAACATATGACATGAGGTAAAGATAAGAGAATACCAATGTAGTTTTCTTTGTTCAGATTGTTCAGATTGTTTCAATGTAGGTTTGAATCCCTACAAAACCCTTGGTAACCTAGTATTACTTAGTCTGTTGAGTCTCAGTTTTGCCACTTAAAATGAGAAGAGTATCAACTTCACAAGTTTGTGGTAAGGATTAAAAGAAAATATTCAAATTGCTTAATACGCTGCCTGTTAATTTATAAATGACTAGTTATAGTGAAAATTTGTCATTCTTCTTGATTCTCTTATAATAAACAGAAACACAACTTGGAAAAGTTTTGGCTTAATAGCCTACCAATCTGAGCTTCAATATTTTTCCCCTTCTAGGATCATTGTTAGCTTAAAAAGAGACCAAGAATTTCTGAGGCACACCAGGCATTCTGAGGTTACATACCAGGCACTCTGTTTGGCAGTGTAATCTTATCAAACAAACAAACAAGCAAAATATAACCAAAGACACTAAAATTGAGAACAGGCTGACAGTGACCAGAGGGGAGAAAGGAGGGAATTTCAGGGGAAAAGGAGAAGGGTTTGCAGGAACAAGTATAAAGGACACATGGATTATAACAAGGGGAGGGGTGGAAATGGGAGGGAGGTGGGGAGGGCTGGGGGGTGGACTGGGATGGGGGTAAAAGGCAGAAAACTGTACTTGAACAACAATTAAAATAAAAAAATTTTAAAAAGCACTTGTACAATCTCTGCAAAGGCTTATTATTATCTTGCAAATGAGAAAATAGAGGCTCAGAGAGGCTCTGATGTATGTGGGGAAGTGAATATAAAACAAAGGGTTGTCAAGTCCCAAAGAGTCTAAATGCTATTGAGAATTAGGGTGTGTTTCATCTGCCATTTGCCTTAAGAAGTTTATTTCCTCAGATATTATTTAACAAAATCTAATTCAGAGGATTGGTAGACTCTTAGTCTATACAGAGGAGGGAGTGTTAGCAACTGTGCCTGACTGCCTGATTCCTAGGGTAAATATGTGGTATATTTATTCAATACATCAAGTTTGCCTTTATTATTATTAAATAGAGACTTTCTATAGATACACATCTCACAGACCACAGCTTTTCCATGTCCTCTTCTTCATCCTAGCATGACATTCTAAAGACCGTCATATCTCCTTACCCTCACCCTATGTCAGCTCACATCACTTTTGTCTTCATCAGCAGACAGGACTCTAGGTGTTCTTCAGCCTCTCAGGCACCAATAACCCTGGGTTGTTGGTTGTATTCTAATACTGCTTCTACAGATACCCTCTTTTTCATCTTGCAATGTCATTTCTTCCTTCTCTACTTTTTACTCTTCTTCCATGAAACCAGAATTAGCTGTGAGAGTTCAGTAGAGTGGTGTAGGGGAAGACATAAAGGTTCTAGTTCTAGAAAAACCCTTAAAGGTAGAGAAGGACTCTTTTCTATATTTTAATCTTCTGGCTCTTCTAAATAGATGAGCAGTTTTTGTGTGGACATACATTTTTATTTCTCTGGGATGAATGCTCAGGCGTATGATTGCTGGTTCATATGGAACCCCTGAAACATAATACTGAGCACTAAGGCTGTATAAGACTTCAAAACTGACATAGTTGGTGGAGGAAGATGGCAGAGAACTGAATGAAATTCACACTAACTTTCTCCCAGGACCAATGTAGAATTACAACTAAATTGTGGAGAAATCACCCAGAACAAACAACTGAGCAATAGTGAGACAGAAGCCTTATAGCCTCTGACAGACAGAAGAATCAGCATCAGCATAACCTGTCTACACTCAGACAGTACACACAACATGTGGTTGGCCGAGTGACCCTCAATCAACTAGCTGGAGGGACTGACCTACCAAAGAAAGACCCAACAATAATCAAAACCCAATTATATCAGGAAAACCAATATAAACAACATTAAGGGCATCCCAAGAGCATCAAGTTCAGGAGATCAAGGAGACTGTACCACTGAATGTCACAGGTCTCCTTCCATAGGAGTCCATGCCACAAAGTCAGGAAGTCAAAACAGATCAATTTAAGAAGCAGAAGTAAACAAGAAGAGTCTCACAAATAATGGGAAGACAAAGAAACAACCCCCAATCAAAAGGAAAGGAGGAATCCTCAGAAAGAGTGCTGAATGAAATAGAGACAAGTAAATTATCAAATATTGAGTTCAAAACAATGGTTATAAGAAAGCTCAAAGAACTCAGTGCGAATTACAAAAAAACTACAGGGAAACTATGAGGAACTTACTGCAAAGTATATCAGCATGAAAAAGAACATGGAAACTACATCAACAAGGGCCAAGAGGAGATGACAAATACAATTTCTGAACTGGAGAACACAGTAGAAGGGATCAAAAGCAGGCTAAACGAAGCAGAGGAATGAATCAGTGAACAAGGAAAAAAAAAAAACCCCAGAAAGAGCAAGAAAAGGAAAAGAGGCTCAGAAAGAATGAAGAGGTTGTGAGGGAACTGCAGGACAACATAGAACACAATAATATCCATATAATAGGGATACCAGAAAGAGAAGGAGAAGAACAAGGGATAGAAAACCTGTTTGAAAAAATAATGATGGAAAACTTCCCTAATTTGGTGAGAGAAAAAGTCACACAAATCCAGGAAACACAGAGAGTCCCGATCAAGAGAAACCCAAAGCAACCTACTCCAAGATACATCATCATTAAAATGACAAAATTTAAAGACAAAGAGAGACTCTAAAAGGCAGCAAGGGAGAAAGAGAAAGTAACATACTAGAGAGCCCCAATAATGCTAGCAGCTGACTTCCAAACAGAAAGAAATATTTCAAGTAATGAAAAGCAAAGGCCTGCAACCAAGACTACCCTACCTAGCAAGGCTCTCAGCTAAAATGGAAAGTGAAATAAGGAGCTTCCCAGACAAAAGCAGGCTAAAAGAATATATCTCCACCAAATCAGCACTGCAAGATATGCTAAAGGGACTGCTTTAAGAAGAGGAAGAAAAGTAAGACAGAGATGAACACAGGTACAAAGGGAGTAAAATGGCAATTGATAAGTACCTATCAATAATATCCTTAAATGTAAATGGATTAAATGCTTCAATGAAAAGACATATAATAGCTGATTGGATAAGAAAACATGACCCCCACATATGCTGCCTACAAGAAACCCACCCCAGAACAAAAGACCTACAGACTGATAGTGAAGGGTTGGAAAAACTAGTCCAAGCAAATGGACAAGAAAAAAAAAGTCAGGGTAGCAATGTTTATATCACACACAATAGACTTCAAAACAAAGGACATAAAAAGAGACACAGAAAGACATTTCATAATACTCAAGGGAAGAATCCATCAAGAAGACATACATATTATAAACATATATGAACCCAATATAGAAGCACCCAAATATATAATGAGAAACTTGGAGGACTTCAAGAGAGATATAGACAGCAACACAATTATAGTAGGGAATTTTAACTCTGTCAACAATGGATAGATTTTCCAAACAAAGTATCAACAAGGATATTGTAGAATTGAATGTCGTGTTATATCAAATGGATTTAACTGATATATATAGCACCATTCATCCCAATGAAGCAAAATACACATTCTTTTAAAATGTACATGGAACATTTTCAAAGATAGACCACACGATAGGTCACAAAACAAGCCTCAACAAATTCAACAAAAATGAAATCATATCAAGCATTTTCTCAGACCACAAGGGCTTGAAACTAGAAACCAATCTTAAGGAAAAAACTAAAAAATATTCAAACTCATGGAGACTGAATAGCATGGTATTAAACAATGAATGAGTTAATAATGAGATCAAGGAAGAAATCCAAAATTTTCTGAAAACAAATGAAAATGAATACACAATGTTTGGACACAGCAAAGACAGTCCTGAGCGGGAAGTTCATAACGATACAGGCCTACCTAAAAAAGATAGAAACATTTCAAATAAACAATCTAACCCTCCATCTATAAGAACTGGAGGAACAACAACAGAGAAAGCCTAGAGCAAGTAGAAAGAAGGAAATAATCAAGAGCAGAACAGAATTAAGTGTCACAGAGACTAAAAGTGATGCAGACACCAGCCCTCAGTGTCTGCGGTGTTATGGATGAGACAAGATAAATTCACATGGACTACTGAGTCCTGTGGAGGAAAAGGGATGGCACGGCTACTCTCTCAAGGGGAGAGCACACTGACCCTTTCCTTGACAAGCTTTTGGCATACTAATAGCATACATCAAAGAAGGTTTTCATTCATTATACTTAGGTTTGCTTTAGGTAATTACTTTTTACAGATAGCAATGGAAGGGACGTTACTGATTACTTCTTAGAGATTAACAAGGAAAAAATGTTGCAAATGCAAAGGAACAATGAGAGTAATAGGTCTGGTTACACTTCAGTCCTTGGGAGAATTAGCATAGACTTCAGGAAGTTACTTAAAATAATGCAGTAAACATTTGCTGCCTGAACTCAGGGTGAGGGAGTTTTAGCAAGAGCAAGTCACAAAGCAGCCTAGTTATAATGCAGGCCTGATTTCCCAGGGGAGAACCAATCCCTGGACATGGTCCTGCATGCTGACTTGCTCCCCACTGGTTTTCCATGTGAGTGCTGAGATACATTTCCACGCCTTGCAAAGCAGTTCCCTACCTAAAAGAACAATTCAAAGAACCAATAAATCCAGGAGCTGGTTCTTTGAAAAGATAAACACAATTGACAAACCATTAAGCAGACTCATCAAGAGAAAAAGAGAGAGGAACCAAATAAGTGAAATCAGAAATTAAAGAGGACAAATGACAACTGATACCACAGGAATTCAAAGGATTGAAAGAAATTACTATCAACAACTATATGCCAAGAAATTTGAAAACCTGGGTGAAATGGACAAATTTCTAGAAAAGTATAATCTTCCAAAACTGAATGAAGAAGAAACAGAAAGCCTGAAAAGACCGATAACAGCTGGTGAAATTGAAGCAGCAATCAAAAAAACTCCAGGCACACAAAAGCCCTGAACTGAATGGATTCATAAGAGAATTTTACAAAACATTTTAGGAAGAGCTAACCCCTATTTTCACAGACTATTCCAAAAAATTCAAGAAGATGGAAGACTCCCAAACTTTTTTTGTGAGGCCAGCATCATCCTAATCCCAAAACCAGACAAAGGCACAACAAAGAAAGAAAACTCAGGCCAATATCGCTGATGGACATTGACTTTAAAATACTCAATAAAACAGGGCAAACTGCATCCAGCAATACATCACAAAGATCATACACCATGACCAAGTGGGATTCATCACAGGGATGCAAGGATGGTGCATTATTCACAAATCAGTAAATGTAATACATCACATAAACAAAAGGAAAGACAAAAATCACACAATCATATCAATAGATGTGAAAAAAGCATTTGATAAGGTACAGTACCTGTTTATGATAAAAACACTCAGCAAAGTGGGAGTAGAGGGAACATACCTTAAGATAATAAATGACATATATGAAAAACCTACAGCCAACATCATACTCAATGGGCAAAAACTAAAAGCTTTCCCCCTAAGATCAGGAACAAGACAAGAATGTCATGTAGTATTGGAAGTCCTAGCCACAGTGATCAGACAAGAAAAGGAAATAAAGAGCATCCAAACTGGAAATAAGGAAGTAAAGCTGTCATTGCAGATGACATGATAGTATACATGGAAAATCATACAGACTCCACCAAAAAATGAATTGACTTAACAAGTGAATTTGGCAAAGCAGTGGGATACAAATTTAATATTTGAAGCTGAACACATTTTTGTACATCAACAGTGAAATATCAGAAACAAATGAGGAAAAAAATCATATTTGCTACAGCAACAAGAAAAATAAAGTACCCAGCAATAAGCATTACCAAGGAGGTAAAAGATCTATACTCAGAAAACTACATAACACTGAAGAAAGAAGTTAAGGAAAGCATAAATAAATGGAAGCATATATGGTGTTCTTGGATTGGAAGTATTAACATCATCAAAATGTCCATATATCCAAAGCAATCTATAGATTCAACACAGTGCTTATTAAAATATCAAGGACATATTTCACAGATACAGGACAAACATTTCAAAAATTTATATGGAACAATAAATGACCCCGAATGCCTGCAACAAATTTGAGAATGCAAAACATAGTAGGAAGGATCACCATACTTGACATCAAACTATATTACAAGGCCACAGTAATCAAAAGAGTTTGGTACTGGCATAAGAACAGACACATGGACCAATGGAACAGAATAGTGAGCCCAGAAATAAACCCAGGTCTCTATGGTAAATTAATATTCAATGAAGGGAGCAGAAGCATAAAATGGAGTAAAAAGAGCTGCTTCAACAAAAGGTGTTGGGAGAGTTGGACAGCTACATGCAAAAAAAAAAAAATGAAACTCAATCACCAACTTACACCATATACAAAGATAAACTCAAGGTGGATAAAAGATTTAAATATAAGTCATGACACCATAAAAGTCCTAGAGGAGAGCATAGGAAGGAACATCTCAGATATTCCATGCAGCAACATTTTCACTGATATGTCACTTAGAGCAAGGGACATAAAGGAAAGTAAACAAATGGGATATCACCAAAATAAAAACCTACTCCAGGGCTAAAGGAAATTTCAGAAAATGAAAAGGGGACTCACGATATGGGAAAATATATTTGCCAATGATATTTTGGACAAGGGTTTGATCTCCAAAATATATAAAGAACTCACATGACTCCACTCCAGGAAGACAAATAACCCAATTAAAAAATGGGCAAAGGACCTGAACAGACACTTCTCCAAGGAGAATATACAGAGGGCCCAGAGACATATGAAAGGATGTTCAGCATCACTAGCCATCAGGGAGATGCAAATTAAAACCACAATGAGATACCACTTCACACCAGTCAGAATGGCCATCATAAGCAAATCAACAAACAATAAAGTGCTGATGGGGTTGTGTAGAAAAGGGAACTCTAGCACACTGTTGGTGGGAATGCAGACTGGTTCAGCCACTGTGGAAAACAGTATGGAATTTCTTCAAAAAACTAAAATGAACTGCCTTTTACCCTGCAATTTCATTGCTGGGATTATACCCTAAGAATCCTGAAACATTAATTCAAAAGAACCTAAGCACCCCAAAGTTCAAAGCAGCACAATTTATAATAGCCAAGTGCTGGAAGCAGTCTAAGTGACCATTAGTAAATGAGTGTATCAAAAACTCTGGTACATTTACACAATGGAATACTACACAGCAGAAGGAAAGAAGGAGCTCCTACCATTTGTGATAGCATGGATGGATCTGGAGAATATTATGGCAAGTGAAATAAGTCAAGCAGTGAAAGACAAATACCATATGATCTCACCTGTAAGTGGAACCTAATGAACAAAACAAACAAATAAGAAAAATATAACCAGAGATATTGAATAATGAACAAACTAACAGTAACCAGAGTGGGTGGCTAACAGGGGAAGAAGGGAAAGTGTTGTCAAGGAGCATGTGAAAATGACTCATGCTCAAAGCCAAAGGGTGGAAGGATTGAGGGAGGAAGGTGTGGGCAGGTGGAGCAGGGGAAAGTAGTGGTGGGAAAATGTAGAGAACTGTACTTGAACAACAATAAAAATTCTTTTTCAACTAAAAAAAAGGCTCTAGCTCTAGTTGGGTTACCTTGGTAATGATTTAACATCTCCCTGCCTCAGTTTTGTCACCAAAAGAAATATTCCAGCTGAACTGTCTTTGATTCTTCTTGACCATGGCTCCAAAGGCTGCAGATGAAGTTCTGTGCCATGGTTTCCATTACTGGTTCAGTCACTTACTCAAGGATGGAACTGGTAATAACATGTATAGACAGTACCATGTATAAGTAAATAAATAGGTATATACAATAACAATATGCAGACATCATTTTACTTGTGTCTTCCAACACAATGACTTGGGCCAGATTACCCAGCTAATCCGTAGCAGAGCCAGGGCTTAAACATGGTCCTCTCAATCTTGAATCCCATATTCTGTGCTCTGCACCTCAGCATAGTAAGGTAAACTGGTTGGAGGATTAGGAAAGGAAGATCAAAACTATTTTTTTTTTTATGTATCTCCATGTGAACTGTGCTGGGGGAGTGAATGGATAGTGTAGACTGAGAATAGAAAATTAAAGAGTAGAAATTGTGGTATAAATTGTTTAAAAAGAAAAGAGATCCTCTTGACAATTATTGTTTCAGGCTTTGTGGTTTCCCCCAAACATCTGTAGGGTAATGTCTGAGTAAGGGAGTGTATGAGGAAATATAACTTCAATTTACAAAATCCTAAACCCAACCCTAAAGAATGTAGTATAAGTAACTACTGTGACTTCAGGGATTTTCTGCTTTCTGGATGTTTTTTTTTTCCCTAAAATAAAAAATATTCTTTATTTCTTTATGAAAATCCTTTCTATGTTTTGCTGAGATTGATTTGTACAGTCTGGAGAGTTTGAAGGCTAAAGTCTTGTAACTTTTTTTCATGTCAAGATCAACAATTCCTTCTTAGTTGACCCCATCCTGCTTTTGTGTAATGGATCAAATTTCAATCTGTCTATTGTGTGCTCAGTGGCCTCTTTTGTCCATGAAAGAGTTCATTCTCCATTAAAAGTCCAGTGACATATTCCAGATTCTTTGTGAAAGAATCAAACCTTTCTTTGTTCAGAAGGTAATTTGTTCTTTGAGGGTGTGAAAGGGGAACAGGGAAATGATAGGTGGTTTTCAGCCTATGTTGCAGAAATCCAGTGTAATGCATTTGGGTCAACTTTCCTCATTTAAGATTTAAACCAATATTTATTTTTGAAAGGAAATTCAACCCATATGTATCTGCCTCAGTAGCCTTGTTGGCTTTTATTGATAAGAAACAGGAAGTTACTTCTTGCCAACATTACAAAAGGCCTAAAGATCAAGTGAATTTTACTGTTGGCAAATGTAGCTTCCACCCTGAAAGGTGGAACATAGGTTCCAGGTATTAACAAAAAAAAGATAAACATTATCCTTAAGTGTCTTACAAGAGAAGAAAGGCAGAGAAGGCAGAGCAAGTTCTACAAATTACTGATAGTTTCGTTTACTTCCAATGCCAATTTAAATTGTTCACAGATTCTCATGTGCATAGGTGATGGTATTGATGGTTAAATTCATCAAACAATTCCAGCTTTAGGTGCTACAGGATTAGCATAAAAAAACTGACTGTAATAACATCTTTGACTTTGATTTATTTATGCTATTCAAAACAAAAATTATGAATGCAGGCTATTTACCTCTAGGAGACTCACTATTTTGATCTGTATTTTTTGATATAAAATGCATGCTTTTGAGGACAGAAGGAGATATTATTACATCATCCTGCAATAAAATCTGTTTTTACTACCTTATACTATCTTTTAAGATGACTAATTAAAAAAAATGTTTCACAGAGTTTATTCACTACATTTTCTGATTCACTGTAAAATTTTAACACTTTGAATTATTCTGATTTGCTGAATTTTATTCAGCCTAAGATTTGTCCACAAAATCAGCTCTTAAGACTGACTCCTTTGACAAAATAAGGGTTCCTAAGGGTGGTGGGGATATTAGAAACCAAATGCCGTAGACCCAGGGCCAGACTGATAACTTAATGCAGAGAGACAAAATTTGGTGGCTCCCTGGAGGTGACGTGCAGCACTCAGTTGAAGCAGCATTCCTGGCCTAGATGAGGTCAGGAGGCAAAGTTCTTGGTATCATGAGAACTGGAACATGGAGTAAATCTGATTTCTGCTTGGAACTCAGTGAGGACCTGAAAGCCCACACTTATTCCATGAAGCTAATTCAATAAGGAGTCCTCAGGATAATTCCCTCCTCCAAGCAAACATCACAGTGTAACAAGATTTTCTTTGGCCACTGAGGGTCCTCTAAGCAGTGTTTCTCAAAGTGTGATTCTCTAGGCCAGCAGCATCCGCATAACCTTAGAGGTTGTTAGAAATGCAAATTCTCAGGCTTTGTTCAAGAACTACTCAATCATAAACTATGGGACTTGAGCTCAAAAATTGACATTTTTAATGAGACATCCAAGTGATTCCAATGCATGCTAACTTTTGCCAATCACTGCTTTCAAGTAGTCCATGCCTTTAGACTTTTAGTGTAAAATTCTGCAATGCAACCATATTACAGCAGTTTGAAAGTATACACAATTCTATGAATCGAAGCACCAATTCTCTGTGGGCAATTGGTTATTAGCTCCATGTTTTAAATGAATGTATAGATTGTGTTTCCTTGGAAGCTTTGACATCTAACTCCCTGGTCCGTTTGGTCAGCTCAACCTTTAAACAGTGGTAACCATCTATGTGCAATTAGGCTGTTTGAACCCTGCCCATCCTACCACTCTCCAAAAGACTCAAAGTAGATTCACATAGCCCAGAGTGGAAAGAATGCCAGACAGTCTCTTTCTAGGATGTACTGAAGCAATAGGTCATGTGTTTATGCTACTTCTGCTGTTCCTTCTTGGACCCCTGATGGAATTTCTCATTGTCTCTGGGCCAGATGAGAAAGGACCCAGATTTCTGAAAGCCCAAAACTCTTGAGATAAAGAGCTCAGCTCCTTCTCCATTAACAGATTATGCTCTACCTGGAATAATTTAAAAAACTCTCAGCTTTAATTTCCCTTTCAGTGAAGGGCATTCTCTTTTGTTTCTATCAAACTGAGCTAATAGCAAGTGACTTTAATCTTCTGTTCCTGTACATGTTCGGTGAGTCTGTATATGTGTGCAAAAGCCACTCATCTCAAGAGACACAAAACTATTCTTTCTCCTACTCTCTCATGAAAAGGGCAGCCCTGGCTTTGATCCCCAATGAACACATATTTTTCAGAGTTTACTCCACGTAAACAAATTATTTATGGTTAGCTTGACCTTGTTTTCAAATTCTTATATGGTCATGTACCTAGGCTGGGGCTGGGGCTTGCCACCTGTGACCCCAGGATTCCTTTGTCACTTCTAGCCTAAGCTTATCTTCTGTTCTCTGAGCCCCACCTTGGCTTCCAGTTCAACTCATAATAGGAGAGGCATCTCCTCTCAAAAATGTAACCAGAACAGTAGGCACCAAGTGATACTGGTGTGAAGTAACCATCTGACAGAGGTAGGCAGCCTTTTGTAAACTTCTTCCTGGGAAAGGAGCCAAATCCTACCAAATCCTACCAATGGCAAACTTAGGAATCTAGGCAGTAGGCAAATTTGGTTGGATATGGATATACTCAGAGAGAGAGAGACAGGTCCTTGAAGTCATTTAAATACTTAATTGGCCATTTTCTTTCTTTTTTCCTCCCCTCCTCTTTTCTTTCTTTCTTTCTTTCTTTCTTTCTTTCTTTCTTTCTTTCTTTCTTTCTTTCTTTCTTTCTTT
>PVIA01003617.1:0-49908 GCA_004024845.1 Tonatia bakeri | reverse complement strand
GGAGAGAGAGAAACGTTGATGAGAGAAACAGACATCAATTGCTTGCCTCCTGAATGCGCCCAGACTGGGGATCGAACCTGCAACCTAGTCATGTACCCTGACTGGGAATTAAACCTGCAACATTTCAGTTATGGGATGACTCTCCAACCAACTGAGCCATACTGGCTAGGGCTAATTGGCCAATTTCTACTATAACATATGTTCAAAGAATTGAATGTTAAAAGTGTGTTAGGCATATATACATTATTCTAGGTAGTTAATTGAATCCTTGCATCCACCTAGTAAGATAAGGATTATTATTAAGACTCCTAGTATGCAAGATGAGTAAACCGAGGTTTACAGAGATTAGATGAATTACTGTCAAAAAGTAAGTGAATCAATAATTACTTCCAACCTTGAGTCATTTTTTAAAATAAATTCTGTGCTATTAACCACTATACCATTGGTTCTAAGCTATCAGATCTAATCTCCTAATCTCTCTTTATAACAAATATTTAAAAGGCCTCCTGTACTATACTGAAACAAAATGTATAGATTATGTAACCTGTCTACATATAAAACTTTAAAATTCATAACATGGAATACTATTCAGCAATAAAAAGGAACACACTACTGGTTACACAAAGCAACATGGGTGAATCTTAAAAGCACTATGGTTGAGTAAATTTGGGCACAAAATAGTACATTCTTTGTGATTCCATTTGTATGATATTCAAGAGCAGGCAAAGCTAATCAATAAAATTAGATATCAGAACATTGGTTTCCTTTGGTGATGGAGAAGGGAGGAAATTAACAATAAAGAGGCATGAAGTAGGTAGAGTGATGGAACTATTCTATGTCTTAATGAGGTATTCAGTACATGGATTATGGATTTGTTAAACTCATTAAAATATAAACTTAAGATCTGCATTCTTTGCCTTTTGTAATTGTAAGTCAATAAAATTAAGTTGTTATAAAATTCTAAGAGCAATATATAGGAAAATAAAAAACAATTAAATAATAGATATTTCAGCACATAAATGCTTGGGATCATCTATATTCAAAGATATAATGAAGTAATCAGATGCATGAATCTAATATTAATAAATTTGAATTTTCAATTTTAAATTGAATATTGTCAAAACATTTAAGCTTACATCACATTTTGAAAATATCATGTATGTGCATTATATATATGCATATATTCATGTAGAATGGGAAAGCTGTGAATGCAGACAGTATAATGTGCTATGTTAGGTTCACCAGTATCATGAGTAGTGCTGTTTTTGATGGAATGACGAAATACTCTTGGAAGAGTTCCAAATTTTCCCCCCAATCTTTCCTTAATTTACACAGGAGTGTTAATTTTTGAAAATTCAGTAAATAAACTATACAAAAATTATTTTTTGTTTTTATTTATGAAACAAAATTGAGTTTAAAGTTCAGATGATTATACATTGGATTTTTAAACTTTAAGGGTGTCCAAACATTAAAAAACAATATGAGTAAAAGACACTTCACTGTGCAGGAATCTCCTCTCCCAGCAAGAGGTTTTACATCCCTGGCCGTTGTCCACCAAACTTATGCAGGAGTGTGCCCACACAGTGTGACAATTTGAAACCCCACGTATATCTAAATCTCCTCAAGAGGAGGGCCTCTGGCTGATTTGAGAGCTCCGCTCTAGATAACATGGTAAACTGTAAGATCTTCCTTAAGTGCTGCCTCTTCTGCTAGGCCTTCTTTCACTTTTTCCCAGGTTCATCAACACGTCCTTCTTCTGTTCTCCTAGAATGCCAAGATATCTCTATCTTAGCAATTACCTTTTTATTTTTGATAACTGTTAGTATATTTGTCTATATCTCTCTTGAAATTACGTGGTCCTTGATGCTGTTTTTGCCTCAAACACCCAGCAGAATTCATGCACATGTTCCACACTGAGTACATGCTTGCTGAAAGCATGCATGACTGGATTAATGAAGTAGGGGACTCAAACATCATATTTGCTAAGTTCACATGATCTAAGCAATGGACGACTGAATTTATATTTAAAAAATTTGATTATTTATTACACACATACTATTACATTGTATGGTTGGGATTTACTAGGATTAGAACAACCTTAGATTGAGAAACAAATAATTCTTTCAATAAGATCTTTTTAAGAAAATACTCTCCTGGCATTAGAAGTTAAATAAATAGGTATAGTTTACATAAAGACCTCCTTCTCATTTCCTTTAACTGAAATTAAGATACGTAAGTGCTGTGTCAGTTTTAACCCCAATTTACCTCGCTATTGTATAATAAACAAAAAAAAAAGGAAAAGGGCAGATTGCATAATAAAATTTATATTTGCTTAAACAGACAAACTGTGATTCCTGAGATGCTGCTGTTCCTAATTATGTAACCTAATAGGTTACAATTATGTAACCTATTGTATCCATAAGGGCAGCTCTGTTACCTCTCCACTGGAAGCCTTACTGGGTTCTTACCTGATGCTGTCTACGAACAATCTCAACAGGGCCTGCATTCTTAGCTACTAAGAATGTGGATAGGGGACCTTCCTAGTCGTAAAGTGTGCTCCAACATTGTGATTAGATAGACTCGTCTTACTCCCAATCCCTTCCAGCTGTTAAGAACACAGGGTAACTTCAGATTTCTCAGCTCTATGGAAACAAAGAGGTACAGTGTAAGTATCCACCAAATCCCAGGCTAGCTATAGTGGTTTTTCTCTGCAAATATGAGAGTTGGGCTCCTTGTGTTTACTTTTCTCATAACCCAAAGAGGGTTAATAGAATTAAGATTTCCAGAAAGACCCAAGCTTGGGATGGAAAAAGGTCAGAGTTATACTTCTAAAAAGTCCCTTTTGAAGATCTAGTTTTCCTTATATGTGAAAGCACAGAATTAAGATTTGACTGGGGACAGCCAAAAGCAAAAGCCAGGTTTTTACAATCTGTTTTATCCTTTTGTGGGGGGTGGTAGGAAATTCCTGAATATACTGCTGATTAAGTCTTGCCTGGGTGATTTGAGGGATAAGTTTTAGTGGACTCTTTGGGACTTCTTTGTATCTGGCCTGAAAGCTAGGTTATTCTAATTCATTATGTTTAGGACATTTTACTGAGAACAAACCTTTAATTGTCTTTTGACAGATTAGTTTTAAGGGAAAATGAGCATACTTCAATATATACATTAACATGTACTATAAAAGTCTTTTTTTTTAAAGAGTGTAAGTAGTCTTTGTTCAGGTATTTTATTTCTCTGTGCAGTTTTTCTTCACCTATAAATATTTGTAAACATTTTTAGAAGATAAATTTGATAGTGTCTGAAAAGTATATTATTTCTTAATGAATACATATGTATGGTAAGTCCTCAATGTCATTGATAGGTTCTGTAACTTTAAGCAAAAGGAAGTATAACAAAACCAATTTTGCCATAGGTGAATTGATATAAGCAAAAGTTAAGTTCCTAGGTATGTAATAAGAGAATGTTGAACCAAACTACATTATTTGGGTGCCTGCTGTATTCAGAATTTATATTCTGAATATATGCATTCAGAAATTAGATAGATGATAGATAGATAGATGATAGATAGATAGATAGATAGATAGATGATAGATAGATAATGAATTTCCCAGAGAGAGCCCAATCCTGGTGGGATCTCAGGAGGTCTATTTGTCAACAGGGCAGTCCTGGGATGAGAAACACCTAGTGCCACCCCCACCCCAACCCTAGTACCAGAGGCCCCTGGTTCCAGAGTCCTCCATTGGAATCTGACTTGTGCCACTATCTAGCAAACCCAAATGCCTCATCCCAGGTGCCCCAACTCATAGTGTGGAGGCACCTCACTCCTGAAGTGCAAAGACTTGCTGTGGCTCACAGGCTATGCAGACCTCCATAAACCAAAATGAGGGAGTGAACTATGTAACTTCAGTATCCAATCTAGAGCTCTCCAGGAGGCCAAAGGCAGCGACATGGACTTCTAGTAAGGAACCGGCGGCTCAACCCCATATCTGCCAAGATCCAAGACTGAGCCTGAGCCAACCTGAACTAATTTACTTGGGGCCAGTTGTTTCCGCTGGCACCTGTGAAGTGTCTAGAATTCATCCCAGGGCATCATAGCTGCCTGTCTTTGGAGTCTCCACACTGAAGAACAGTCTTAGGCCAATCCCAACTGCCACCAACATGCAGTGGAGGAGATGGACCTTCACCTAAGCCCCTTGATGAGGAAACTTCTCTTTCAAACACAGTGGGGAATGGCAGAGCTGGGGTTAAGGCCTGGGCTGGGTGGGTAGATTGTGGGACTTTTCCAGGAGCTTGCCGGGTGTGCTATGTGGGCTCAGCCTAATAATATATTTGTTACATAATAATTAGTA
Organism: Tonatia bakeri; assembly: GCA_004024845.1. Classification (NCBI taxonomy): domain Eukaryota; kingdom Metazoa; phylum Chordata; class Mammalia; order Chiroptera; family Phyllostomidae; genus Tonatia; species Tonatia bakeri. The sequence goes on along the minus strand of PVIA01003617.1, from coordinate 45,559 downwards.
ATAACATTTTTAGGAGAAATAAAAATGATCCTATAAAATTAGGTAAGACCACGCATTGTAAATGTACAGTTATAGGTTGGAAACAAGAAAACAAAAGATATTGAAAAATAAGATTGTAAAAGATGAACCAGGACACTTCCTAGTCACATGACAAAAATAAGTTAATACAGATTAGCTCTCCCTTTATATTACCCTGCACATAGTCAATCTTAAAAGACATAATGATAAAGGGATGTCTGACCAGACCCAGAGGCAGAGGAGGGGCCAAGTGTGAGTAGGGGTCATAGGAAACCAAAGGTGTGGAGGTGGAGCCACAATAGCATGATGGATTTTCCTACCCCTGGGCTGAGATGTCACCAAAGGGAGATGTCACCTTGTGCAAAGTCTGCCAGGCTGACAAGCATGACCGTCAAGGGAAAAGCCCTCCTAGGTGGGGAGATGCAGACCTTCCAGTCTAGACTGGGAAAAAATGATGAGATTGGGGAAGTAGGACCTTTCCAGAGAGCATGGAATTTTGGGCCAGGATATTTAAATGGAGGGTAGGGAGTTACATGGCTCTTCTTCCCTTAGCTGACCTGACTGGTGGAGGGGGTGGAGTGCTAATGGACCAGTGGGCACTGAGCCACGTGGCCAGATAGCAGTCCTCCCTCCCCCAAGGGGGAAGTTCCTAGCATGGGTGACTGGTACCCTGCAATACTAGAGGGACAGGTCACAGTCCTTGGGCAGGCAGGCAGGCAGCCAAAGAAGGTACTTGTGCAGAAAATAGGGCTTGGGTCACATGAAGGCTCCAAAAAGGAAACTGAGACCTGGCAGTGATGGAGAAAGAAGCAGAGTGTCTTGGAGGATGACTCCATGGCTCCCTGCAGGTCGGTAATTTTAAGTGAGAGAAGGAACTCTGGGCATAGCCTTGGACTGGTCTGGCAGAGGGAGGCAGAGTTATTTTTCTCTGGTATTCTGGAGAGGAGGATCTCTGAGGCAGTGGCCTGCCATTCTTCCAAAATTGTGTAGTTTTGAATAAATGACCCCTTTTCTTTTACACCAAACCTCTGCCTCCAGAGTTTGCCTATGGGCACCAGGCAGTTGAATTCCATTTCTGTTTGGTAGCAATAGCGGACAATTCCTAGGAGCCAGAAATAATCATTAAAAAAACTCAAAGCCATAGCTACCACAGTAAAAGTTCGTACTGTGACAGACCAAGGGAGACCCATCATCTGCATAAATGATAAAGGCCATGAACTAGGGATTTAATACTAAGAAATGTGGTCCTTTCCTACAAGAGTTGGGGAATTGAAACTAAAATCCTAATATAAAACTGGAACTATAAAGCTTCACACTCTTAAAAAAGTACCTAAAAAAATCTCAGTGGAATAGAGAATAAATAGTTAGGAACTGAGGATAAAGAGAAAATAATCTTGTATAAGTAATAGAAACTCTAATAATTATCCACAAATGGAGCCCAGATTTACACTACTTGCATTGTAAGACAGTTTCAAACTGAGAAATCATGCTTTCCTGGATCAAACTCTTATGATTCATAGAAGTAAATGCAAAATGGGGTCATCTCCATAATCCAAATGTACAAGACTCATGGCCATTCAGTAAAAACACAAATAAAAAAATTAGCATCTCAAAGAAATTAAACAATGTAATAGTTTGAAAAGGTTTGTAAATAAAATTTAAGAGAGAAAGATAGGATGGAAATTATAAACAAGTAATAAGATATCTTTATCTCTGCATATAACTATATCAATCTCTATTTATTTCTATCTATCATCTATCTATCTATCTGTCATCTTGTCAGATTTGAAAAAGAACCACATATTATTTCTAGAATAGCTTTTTAAAAAATATTTTACTTATTTATTTTTGGAGAGAAGGGAGAGGAGGGAGAGAAACATCAATGTGTAGTTGCGTCTCACACACCCCAGCTAGGGACCTTGTCCAGCCATGAGTCCTGACAGGGAATCAAACCATTGATCCTTTAGTTCACAGGCCTGGGCTCAATCCACTGAGCCACACCAGTCAGGGTATAGAAGTGGTTTTTGAATTTAATGTCAAAAACATCCTAAAAAATTACACTGTAACTCACACAAATTTAGTGCAAGAATTAAGAGAACTGAAAATAGGTTTGAGAATGTATAGGAGAAATACAGAAGATAAACTGAGATACAGAGGGTACAAATAGATTGAGAAAATTTAATGGCAGAAAGAGCATTTTTGAATAAATGCCTGAGAATTTTCCAGAATCAAAAGAAGTCATCAAATTAAAGTACACTCAGGTAAGATTTCAAGATTTTATTTCTATATATAAAAATATACATAATATAAAATATTATATATATATATATATATATACACACACACACACGCACACACACACATACATACAATAAGGGAAACTTAAACTGAACAGAGTGATTACCTACAAAACAATTATAATTAGTGTAGATCACTCATAAGCAGCAATTGAAGCCAAGAGAAAATGGAATATCTACAAATCTTTAAAATTCTATGCACAGTTGAACTTCTACATAAGAACAGTGTAGAAAAAAAGGACAGTTTCAGACAGTTCAAAAGATTTGGCTACTAACAAATTTTGGCTCGCACTATTAATTTTGGCTCACACTAAAATTAATAAAAGATCTAATTCAGGATAAATAGAATTCAGAGAAAGGAGCAGGATATGAAAAGGATGTAATATAAAGTTGAAAGTTTTCAATATAAAGTTGAAAAAAATAACCCTGGCTGGTGTGACTGGAGTGGATTGAGTGCCGGCCTGACAACCAAAGGGTTGCCAGTTCAATTCCCAGCCAGGGCACATGCCTGGGTTGTGGGTCTTGTCTCCAGCTGGGGGTGTGAGAGAGGCAACTGCACGTCAATGTTTCTCTCCTCTTTCTTCCTCCTTTTTCCTCTTTAAAAATAAATAAATAAAATTTAAAAAATAAAGATGATAAAAACAATGTAAGTGATGAGTAATTTTGTAGAACATTAAAAGATGTTGAAATGAATGTAGTAAGATGTTTAGTGTTAAAGTTCTGAGGTTATTTAATTATTTTAGAGGAATTCAGATATAAAGGTTAGTCTTTGATATTGTTAAATGAAGCATGTTTGTTAAAATTTAAGCTTAAACATTGTGAGGAAAAGACTAAAAGACAATTTTTAAATAAGAGCAAAACAAATGCATACAGAAAATGTAATCCCAACAATAGAAGGTATAAAATTAGACAAAATCAAGCAAAGTTTGTTAAATTAAAAACAAAATATGATATTATAACTGAATACATAATAGTAGTAATTGTAATAAAAATTAAGTAGAGTAAACTTACTCCTCATAAGATGTTTTCCCATTGAAATCCTTTCTAAAACCTCTGAGCAGAGATTGCACAAGAGCCCTATTTGAAAAACATCATCCCAGTTACCAGGTAAGGGGTTTTACTTTTTAAAAAGTCTAGTGAAAAAGAATTATTAGCTAATTTAAGTTGATAATCTCTCTTTTAAAACTATTTCTAAGTAAGAATGGGTTTTCCAAACCAAAATTTGTGTCTTTTATTTTTTTGTAGAATCACAAGTAATTGATCTTTTCATCTGTTAAAGAAGAAAATTGGAAGTGGACAAAAATTTATATTAACTAAGATTTTGGGGCACAGACGAGGCAAGTAGTGCCTGTCATGTAATGGGCTGCGTTAAGACTCTGTGTGTGTGTGTGTGTGTTCAACTGCTTCTAACACGACACTATCAGGATAATCCGTAGAATGAATTTACATGTTCTATTCTCATCGTACACGTTCACTTTTTCTTTTGTAAGATCTTTGAATATAAAACTTGAATTTAGAACTTTATAGGTTCAGGAATATCTCAGATATTTTTTTTATTCAGGAAATTTCAAGTAGGTTGGTCTCATTTTCCTTTTAAATATTTTCTTCCTTCATTGGATATTGAGATCTGTTCTCTTAACAAACTTTGTTACAAGCTTACTTCTTTTCTAATAGTACAACCTTAAACCAAGGTCAAATTACTGTAGTTTATTTAAACTATTATGCAAATGCAACCTTCTTTTTCATTTGAAAAATTTTCCTTTCTCTCTCTGGGGACTAATATGACATCCTTAGATATAGATCCTACCGAGCTCTGGAGAATTAGGACTTGATCTGTAGCCCTTTTCAGATTTCCATGACAATTATTCTCTTTTACTTTGAACTGAGATTTATACATGTCTAAGGGAATTTTGCATGAAGTTTATTTTAACCTCCAGAACTAGTCTTATTTAGACTATTATGCAAAATTTGCTTCTTATGTAATGCAAAGAATGAGGCTTCGATTGAGAAAATCTTATATTACACAATTTTCTATTTTGCTGCCATAAACGTTTTCTCTGCAGTCATGCACATGTGGCTGTGTGTTCATAGTGAGATGGAGGTAGGGACTGATGTTTACTGGACATCGGCTGTTTGCCCTTATGTAGCCTGCACATGTCCTAAACAACTTCATGTAACATTGTCAACTCCATAAGTTAGTTTTAATTTTTCATGTATTCTAGAGGAGCAGAAGGAGCATTTACTGAAGTCACAATATTTATGTCTTCCACACTATAATCAAAAAGGTATGATGTTGATTTCATTTATGGGATATTTTGAAGGAAAATATTTTTCTTTTACTACTGTAATAGTCTCTTTGCTGGTGCTTGAGTTTAAAGGCTAGAGAGTTTATTTTTATAAAGCATTGGCAATTAAGTACACTTTTTAATTTCCATATTCTCTTCTATTTTTTATATTTAATTTTATACATATTTTCCATTTTGACATAGTTTTCCCTGTAATGTCTTACTATAAAATCTTAGATGCATCCATTAAGATAGTATTTTAAATAGTCACTACAGTGTTTTGTTTTAGAGAACATAAATTAGAATTCATTTGAGATATATATGTATAATCTTTTCCTTTCCTTAAAACTATGAGAAGTGCTCTAAATTGATGAGACACTGGTATCTATTGGGCAATATATTCCAGGGTCCAGAATTAGTTTATTGAAAGGCATTTGGAGTGGAGGGTATCATCCCTTTTCTCTGGCTTTATTAGATCTGGTTGTACTTAATGAGGCAGGCACTTCTGCCTCAATGATCTGCATGCACATCCTCTCCATCTGGGTCCCCTGTGGAAGTGCACCATTCTCCAGACTCTCTTCCAGAAACTGAACATGTTTATCAGGTCATGCTTGTTCTATTCTCTTCAGTTCAAGAAGTGAGAGTGCATTCACCAAGGAGGTGCATTTACCAATTTAGCTCCTTGTGGGAGCTTTGTGTTTTGGCAACAATCATGCCACAGTTAAGAAAATAAACACTTCTGTCTTTATTTGATTCAGTCAATAAACTTTTACTGAGCACCTACCATGGGCTAAGTGATAAACATAAGTGGTGAATGAGACAGATTTTCTGAAACAGATTAAAAGATGAAAAATGTCAAGAAAGTGTACTATAGTGAAAATAAAAGAAACTTAGGCGAGTGAGAGTGGTTGGGGAGCTTTTTAATAGCATAGTTTTGGAAGCCCTCTTTGAGAGCTGACATTGAAGTTACATGTTGAGTGATGCGGCTTAAGATGCTGCTTAGTGCAGAGAAAGAACTAACTATGGGGAAACATCTAAGGGAAGATCTAGAGGAAGAATGGCTTGGGTGGAGAACACAGACTCTTTCAGAGGTGATGAGCTCACTGCAATGGAAGGGCAGAAAGAAGATAAGAGTGACTGACTAGTGAAAGGTCAGCTGAAGGAAAGAGATAAAGGACAGTCCCTAAAAGAAATGGTGATGCCACTGCAGACTCTTCTTTTTGTCCCCTTTTAGGATTTCATCTTAACTCATTTCCTGTTAACACTTCTTACCACTCTTTCTTTTGAGCTTAAATTTCTTCACATAATATTCTTGAGATCTCTGATCTGATTTTTTTTTCCAGAATGTAACCCTTTACATTAAGTCAGAATGAGTAATATTTTACTTTCCTGAAAGATCCAAACTAGAATGTATTCATATAGATTTGTGAAGTCCATTCCTCATTTGTATCCCTGAATCCAAAATTATCTATGATGGTTGAATGCAAAATAGTCTGTTTTAAATTATTTCTACAAGGAAGCTTTAAAAGACTTATTTAAAAAAAAAAACTATGGGTTATTTTACAAAACCTGTGCTCTTCCTTGTATTTTTCTGTTTTATATACTTAATATCTGGGGTTTTCTTTCTTCATTTTTTTGTTTTTGTCTTTTGGTTTCAGTTTCTCTGAGGTTTACTTTGGTTCCACCAACAGTCAGTCTTCTCAGTAGTCAGTCCATTATACAATTGCAGCAACTGACCCTTGACATACTCAAATGGTTCTTTGTCCAGTTATTTCCCAGGAGGAAATTAATCCTTGGGTGTGGAGGTGGGATTCCTGAGCTAAATGCATGTTTGACCAGCCAGGTACCTAAACAGAAAGTTGTTCCACTACTGAAAATTGTCTGAGTGGAATGCCTAACCACTCATGGTGGTCTTAAAAGAAAGTAAGAGACATCTGTCAGGATCCTCTAAGCAGTTTAGCTTTCTAATCAGACTATCTGAATTCCTGAGTGAAAGATTAAAAAAACCATGCCTATTCATAGGGCACTCACTCAACAGTAATAAAGCAGATGTTTAAACAAAGTATATTAGCCATGTCTGTCATTCTGTCATTTAGTGAAGAGGTGGAGGTGCAGCAGAGAGCAGAAGAGAAACAGATGAGGGAAAGGAAGCAAAGAACAGACCTTTAGACCTGAGTGTGTGAGTAATTGATGTGCTTATATAGAAGCAATGGCTTAAGATAACAGTGTGGCAGCCTAAAACACTGTTGCAAATCTGAAACAGTAGCTGCAACTTACTGATTTTGAAATATGTCCAGAGAGAAAGACTGGGTCATTGCTAAGTGAACCACAGCTGAGAGAGGGAACATATTTTATACTCCTTATCTTTCATATGCATTCTTTCAGTAAGGGCATTTGGCCCAGGTTTATGTGTGTTTTTGTGGTGCATATCTAGAGAATAATTTTCCTAAGGAGCTATTTTTGTTTGTTTGGCAGTGATATAATGGAAATGATGTGTTTGGTGTTTGGAACTGGGTGAATCTCTCAGTCTCTCTGAGGTCTGATTTCCTTATCCATGAAGTAGTAACAGTAATTCATCCTCCAAAGAGCTGTTATAAGAACTGGAAGTTAGGATGGTGGAGTAGGTAAATTTGATATCCACATCATTCCACAACCACATCAAAATTACAACTAAACTACAGTAAAACTATCTTTCAGAACTGCCAGAAATCTAGCTGAAGAGAAGTCCTATAACTAAAGAAAAAGAGAAGCCACATTGAGACTGGTCAGAGGGGCAGAAACATGAAATGGGCTGGTCTCACACCCATGTGTGGCAGTTAAGGATTGAGAAGGGTATCTCAGCTGTGGAGGTCCTGCCTGAGGAGTGAAGGGCCCAGCTCCATATCAGCCCTGCCACCCCACAGCCCAGAGTTTCGGGGCCAGTAAAGAAGTCCCCATAACTTCTGGCTGCAAAATCCAAAAGGGATTGTGGCTGAGTGAGGAGGGCTTTTGTAATCCCACATTCCTCTTAAAGGGCCCGCACAAACTTACTTCAACTCATTATCTCTGAGCTCCAGCACTGGGGCAGCAGCTCAAGGCTCTAGGGATACATGGAAAAGAACTGAATTGTCTGAAACCAGGGCAAGGGCTGGAGGAGAGCTTTCTTCCAGGCAGAAGAGCTGGCAGAACCCATATTCCTTTGCTAAGCTCTGCCCCCACACAGACAGGTGAATACCATATCTGAGTCTCCATCAACCTGGCTAATGCTATAACTTTGCCTTGTTGATTCTCTGAGAAACTTTCCCACCCAGCTTTCAGTCCCACCAAAAGTCATTTCCAGTGTCTTTTTCATACAAACAGCTTCTCTTGGTTTATGCTTTGGGTTATTCTAAAATCTTTTCAACAAGCAGCATCTGGCCTCAGTGTTCCCCTTGCTTCTTCCTAGGTGGCCCCAGGTGTGACACTAGTGGAGCCAGCCATGGTATGCAGCTTGACCTCTCCTGGACCACTCCACGCCCAGCATGCATAGCAGCCATCTGAAGATCCTGCTGGGTGGCCCCAAACAGAACACAGGCAATGGCTGACTTTGGCCTACACCTCCCAGGAGGCCTCAAGCCAGTGCAACTGGTGGATAGCTTCAGACCATGCTGAAGCATCACCTAACCACCTCCACAAGTGACATTCAAGGAGCAGACTCATTGGGCACCAGAGCCCAGCTGAAGTGAGTCCTGTTCTGTTAAGTTTGCCCCTGCATAGCAGATCCTCCACAGTGGTGGTTATGGCCAGTTATCACAGCTGATTGGACTGCAGGTAAATGGCCCCCATTGACATGCCAACAGAAATTAAGGCTCAACTATGTAAGAGGGTACACAAAGCCCACACCTGGGGCATAAATTAAACTCCCAGCTCAGGTGACTGGAAAGGCTTTGCCACTGGGCTCTACAGGACACTACTACAAAAGTTCACTCTACCAAGACCAGGAGGCATAGCAGGCCTACCCAATACACATAAACAAATATAGGGAGGCAGATATAATAAGGAGACAAGAAACATGTTCCAAATAAAAGAACAGAACCAAATTTCAGAAAATGAATGGAACAAAATTGAAACAACTAATCCACTAGAGGCAGAGTTGCAAACACTGTTTGTAAGGATGCTCAATGGTCTCAGTGAAAACTTCAGCAAAAAGATAAAAATGGAACACAAAAGGAGCTAGTCAGAAATGAAGAACATAGGACTTCTGGCCAAGATGGAGGCATTAGTAGATACACTTTGCCTCCTCGCACAACCAAAAATAGGACAACAACACATTTAAAAACAAAAACAACTGGGACTGAAAGGAAATTGAACTATATGGAAGTCCAACAACCAAGTAGTTAAAGAAGAAACATTCATCCAAGCAGGTAGGAGGGGCAGAGATAGTAACCAGGCAGAGAAGACTCACTGCAAGGTGGCAGCTGGCAGACTGGATGGTCCCACATTTGTGTGCGGATAAACCAGAAGGAACAACTGGGTAGCGAGGCAGACCACTCAACCCAGGGTTCCACTGTGGTGAAATGAAGCCTCAAAATCTCTGGCTGAAAAATCTGTGGGGGTTACGGCAGTGGGAGAAACTCCTAGCCTCACAAGAGAGTTTGTTGGAGTGTACACAAACCCACCTACCTAGGAATCAGCATGAGAAACGCCCAATTTTCTTGTGGGTAGAGGCAGAAGTGACTGAAAACCAGCAGAGAGCTGAACAAATGGCACTTTTCCCTCTCAGACCCCTTCCCCACAGACAGTACCACAACGCAGCCACATGCGTTGCCCACCCTGTTGAATACTGAAGGCTCCTCCCCTCCCAAGACAAAAAAAAAAAAAAAGAAAAAATGGCCCAAATGAAAGAACAGATCAAAGCTCCAGAAAAAATACAACTAAGCAATGAAGAGATAGCTAACCTATCATATGCACAGTTCAAAACACTGGTAATCAGGATGCTCACAGAATTGGTTCAGTATGGTAGCAAAATAAAGAAAAAAATGAATGCTAAGAAGAATGAAATAAAGGAAAATGTACAGGGAAACAACAGTGATGGGAAGGAAACTAGGACTCAAATAAATAGTTTGGACCAGAAGGAAGAAATAAACATTCAACCAGAACAGAATGAAGAATTCAAAAAAGTGAGGAGAGGCTTAGGAACCTCCAGGAAAACTTTAAACATTCCAACATCTTAATCATAAGGATGCCAGAAGGAGAAGAGGAAGAGCAAGAAATTGAAAACTTAGTTGGAAAAATAATGAAGGAGAATTTCCCCAATCTGGCAAAGGAAATTGACTTCAAGGAAGTCCAGGAAGCTCAGAGAGTCCCAAAGAAGTTGGACCCCAGGAAGCACATACCAAGGTACATCATAATTACATTAGCAAAGATTAAACAGAAGGAGAGAATCTTAAAAGCAGCAAGAGAAAAGCTAGTTACCTATGAGCCCCCATAAAACTGTCAGATTATTTCTCAAAAGAAACTTTGCAGGTTAGAAGGGATTGGCAAGAAATATTCAAAGTGATGAAAAACAATGACCTACAACCAAGATTATTCTATCCAGCAAAGCTATCATTTAGAATCAAAGGACAGATAAATAAACAGTCCTTCAGACAGGTAAAAGCTAAAGTAGTTCATTACAACCAAATAAGTATTGCAAGAAATGTTGAAGAGTCTTCTATAAGGAGAAGAAGAAAAAATATATGAGTAATTAGATGGCAATAAATACATATCTATCAATAGTTATTCAAAATACAAATGGATTATATTCTCTAATCAAAATACATATGGTGGCTGAATGGATAACAAAACAAATCCCTTAAATATGCGGTCTGCAAGAGACTCACTTTAGGTCAAAAGATACACCCATGCTGTAAGGGATGAAAAAAGATATTTTATGAAAATGAAATAATAAAAAGTTGCATACAATATTTATACCTGACAAAATTGAGTTTAAAGCAAAGCCTATAACAAGAAAGACCTAACAATTACACTTCCGGGTATTTATCTGAAGAAACTCAAAACACTAAGTCCAAAGGACACATACATACATATATATTCATTGCAACATTATTTGCAACAGCCAATATATTTGTCTATTTGTCTATCAGAAAAATGGATAAAGAAGTGCCTATATATACAATGGAATATGACTAAGTTACAAAGGGGAATGATATCTTGCCACCTGAAACCATGTGGATGGACCTAGAGAGTACTGTGCTGAGTGAAGTGGGTCATACAGAGAGAATGCCATATGATTTTACTTATATGTGCAATTTGAAAAAAAAACCAAAATAAGAAAATAAGTATAACAGAAACAGATTCATAGATACAGAGAGCAATTTCACAGTTGCCAAATGGGAGGGGAAATAAGGGGGTTAATGAAAAATTTGAAAGGATTAAGAAATACAGATTGGTAGTTACAGAATACAGTCATGGGGATGTAAAGTACAGAATGAGAACATGGTCAATAATATTGGAATAACTATAGTGTCAGATGGGTAATAGAATTACTGGAGTGGTTGCTTCATATATTATATAAATGCATAACAACTAGGCTTTATATTTGAAACTAATATAATATTGTACAACTGTAATTGAAAAATAAAAAATTAAAAAAGATTTGGAAGTTAGGCACGTAAAAAATAGCCATCATTAGTTTTGATGGTGTATTTTCATGGAAGTTGTAAAGATTGTTACTGATGTCCTACTTTGCAGTTACTGTGAAAGCATGGGATGCCAAGAGGGGAATTCTTCAAAGAAATATAATAAAAATGTCTGAAAATAGGGAATGGACTCAACCCAATGTCGTCGAGATAAGAGACTGTACAGCACCGCTGGAGTGTCTACTAAGGGATGCTTGCAATAAAGTGTTCAAAGCAGGAAGTCTAAGGATATTTAAGTGATGGACTGCCTTGCAGTCCATTTTATCAGGGGCAATGCTCAGGGAGGAGTTTGCATACAGTCTTATGTGTGTGCCCTTATAAGTTGATGAATGAGCCTGGGGAAGCAGCTATATCTACCTCTGTGTGTGCATCTTTTTCGTGCAAACTACTTACTTGTCTGTGGGGAAAATATAAATCCAAAACAAAGTAATAGGACAACTTTCAGGTATATCATCATATTTGAAATCAAGGGTTTAAAATTTGCTTTCAGCAAAGCCCTAGGATGCATAGATGGGCTTGAGAAGTTCCTTGGAACCCATTGGCATTATATGTGAAATTTTGTATGTGTATTTTCCTGGGTTGAATTTTCATAATTTTTATTTTCAGAAAGGTTTCTGAACATAAAAAGTTAAGTGTCTGCTTTATTGTGTTGAATGAGATAAGGTAAAGAAAACTGATGTTATAAGCTTTGGATACTAGATGTTTAGTGGACAGGTGATCTGTTTCAATTGAGTCTATTTACACTCTTCAAATCAGCATTACCAGCAAATGGGGAAAAGTAAACAGGTTGTAAAATAGTAACTTGAAATATTCCCTCGTTCCTATCTAGTATTTTTTTTTTTCAGATTCACTTTCTGTTTGGTTCCTTTTGAGTTTCTGAATTTTCTAAATTGAGTTATGATCAGTTTTCAGGTGTTGGGAGAAACTGATGGGTATGAGTCATATAAGAGCAAATAGTCAAAAGATACCCACCTAAGCTGACAAGGCCTCTAGAGACTTCTGCGGAATTTATGAGGAAATCTGTTACACTAAGCATAAAATCATTTGAAGGCTGGTGAAATAAAGGATGACTCACAACAGTTCTTGCAAAGCAAATTATATGCCAGTTCGTCACTCTAAAAGAATCAAAATAAGTAATAACTACGTATCATTTGGGGGAAAATATCTCTAAGAATTCAGTCACCAAGTATAGAAACTTGCAGTTTTTTTCACTGACAGTAATAGGGAACATATATTACATTCAAGAGGTTTTACATACATTATCTTATTTAATCTTCTCAAACCCCCAATGAAGAAAATACTATTTCATCCCTATTTTAATGATGAAACAGGTAATTATATTAGGCAACTTGACAGAAGTCTCACCATAAGTGGAGTTAGGAATCAAATTTAACTTACTTATCATGATATGGACACAAAAGGGGCTCTAAATTCTCAGACTTTATAAGTAGCTAAGAGAAGTAAATAGTGTAGTTATGTTGAACATTAATATTGATAATGCAATACTAAATATCATACTAGTTAATGGATAAAGTATCGATGCTGGAGTAGTAATACTGGCTAGCAATAAGGTATTCAAAGTAGGCAGTCATTCGTGATTCTGTACCTTTGTGCCTGTGTTTACAGTCATTCTCATAGCCCAGAGTTAATACCGTATTTATCAAACTCCTTTCATGGATTTCAGTATTGTATGGTTTAATTTTAAAGAAGCTCTAACACTTTTTGAGGGTACATTTTAGCAATTGTACTGGCAGCATCAATAAATTGGCAAGTCATTCTAACCTTTTATTTTGTTCTAGGAGATGTGTACTCAGGAAACTATAATAGACAATGGCAGTACAAAGCCCAAGTCATATACATAATGGAATACAAAGGTAATGAAGTGTCACATTGCTTTATTAAAGAAAAAAGAGAAATTATCTTTTGTAATTGATATATTACTAGAGATACCTGCATTTTTTAAAATAAACAAACACTGGTGTGTTTTTTATAAAATACTAGAATATTTTTTATGAAACCAAACTGCTGATTCAAGCATAATTACATATGAGGAAAAGAGCATATCTACAGAGTTCCAGCAATAGAGCATAACTGAATATGGTAGTAATTATTTTTTATTTTTTTATTTAAAATATTTTATTGTGCAGTTACAGTTATCTGCATTTTCACCCTATCCCTCCTCCCCAACCCCTCCAAACCCACCTCCCTCCCTTGCTGGTAGTAAATATTTTTAATATTATGGCATCTATTTAATTTGTTTTTTCACTCATTCATTCATTTACATAACAGACATTTACTGAACACATGCTATGTAGTAAGATCTATAATTTAAATTATCTAAAGATGAAATACAGAAGATCCTTGAAAGAGCTTATAGTTTCTCCAAGTTATAGGAAAATAGTCCATAAGTAAAAACATTTTTCTATCTAACATGAAACTATGTGACTGCAGAATTAGAATGTAGCTGCTTCTGAATTTCTGTGGAAAACATGCATTCAAAAGAATGCTGTTACCACATTGCTGAGGTCCTAATCTCAGTATCCACATCTTAGAGATGCTTCCACAGCATTCCAACAAATGAGTATTTCCCTTTCCTCTTCTCCCTTTTCTTTGATGTACTGATATAGTAACATTTATAGTCAGTGCAACTGGAAGATAGATATGGGGTTTTGCCTAATTTATCACTGATTTTTCAAGAATGCCTGTTTTTTTGCTAAAATCAATAAATGCATTTTAATTTGCTTCTTTAAATTTTGACACTTAACTATGACTTCCTTTTTCAAATAGTTTTTGTTTAGCTCGAATAAACACTCAGTTCTCCTAATTATTTTATTACCTTCTGGATGGTCTACCTATTGTCCAGTGTCTAAAAACCACTGTTTTATGTATTTTTGTCTATGTCAGGAGGTAGGATAAATCTTGTCTTTGTTACTCCATCAAGGAGGGAAGCAGAAGTTTGAGTAGTCTTTTAAAGTATTAAAAACAATAGTATTGGCATTGAAGGAGCACTCAGCATGGAAGTGCTTATCATTATAGCAACTTTAGCTTTATTTTCATTAGTGTTAGCATGGTATATATTTCCCCATCCCTTTAATTTCAGTCCACATATATGTCTTTATATTTGAAGTGGGTTTCTGGTAGAGAGCATATAGCTGGGTCTCATTTTTGGATCCATCCTGAAAATCTCTGTCCTTTTATTGCTGTATTTAGACCATAGACATTTAAAGTGATTATTGATCTAGTTGGATTAATATATACCATAACTGCTTTCTACTTATTACTCTTGTTTTTGTTTCCTATTTTTGTCTTCCATTAATTTCTGCCTTTTGTGGTTTTAACTGAGCATTTTATGATTCCATTTTTTCTCTTTAGTATATTCATTTTACTTAAAAAAAACTATTTTACTGGTTGCCATAGAGTTTACAATACGCATTTCATTTAATCCAAGCCATTTTCAAGTAATGGTGCAACGCCCCTCAGGTAGTGCGAGTGCTCCGTAATAACAGAAGACAAGGCTGGGCAAGTAGGCTTACGGTTACTTGTACAATACAATGATTAATAAGTAATAATACAGAATAAGCTCTGTTTTGCATACTCACAGCTGTACGTCCACTTTTTGCTCACCCTGCATTCCTAATCTCTTGATCTCATCTGTTGTATCATTGGTGTCATTCATTTCACTTGTACATAGCTATAACAATCAAACACATTGCTGCTATTATTATTTAGAACAAATTATTATCTGTTAGATCAGTTAAGTATAAATAATATGTGGTTTTATTTTAACTTTACTTATTCCTTTTCTAATGTTCTTTCTTTCTTTAGGTAGATTTGAGTGTCTGATTTATCATTTTCCTTTTTTATTCAAAAAACTTCATATAACATTTCTTTGAAGGCAGATCTATTGGTAACAAATTCCCTTGATATTTGTTTGGAAAGTCTATTTCTCTTCCCCTTTTGAAGGATAATTTTTCAGGATTCAGAATTTTAGATTGGATTTTTAACAACCTTATTACTTTAAATACTTTATTCCACTTTCCCCTTGCTTGCATGGTTTCTGTGAATTGGATACGATTTTTGTTCTTCTGTATGTGAGGTGCATGAAGTATCTTTTTCCTCTGACTTCTTTCAAAAATGTTTTAACCTTTGACTTTTTGCAGTTTTAATATGATAATAGGTGTAGTTTTTGCTGTTGTTTTTCATTCTTTTTCTTTTCCCCTCTTTGGCATTTGTTCTTTTTGGTGTTTTCTAAACCTCTGGGGTCTGTGCTTTGGGAAATTTTCAGTCATCACTGCTTCAAATATTTCTTCTATTCCATTCTCTTTCCTTTACTCTTGATAATTCCATCACACATATGTTACACCTTTTGTGGTTAGCCCACAATTCTTGCATATTATGTTCCCTTTTTTCCAGCTTTTTACTCTTTGCTTTGTAATTTATATTGACATGTCCTCAAGCTCAGATGTTTTTTCTTTCATTGTGTGCAGTCTACTAATGAGCCCATTGATGGCATTCTTCATTTCTGTTACAGTGGCTTTGACTTCTAGCATTAAAAATATATATATATTTCTTAGGCCCTGGCTGGTGTGATTCAGTGGACTGAGTGCTGGCCTGCAAACCAAAAGGTCACAGGTTTGATTCCCAGTTAGCAGGTGCCTGGGTTGTGGGCTACGTCCCCAGTTGGGGGCGTATGAGAGGCAAGCAACTGATGTTTCTCTCCCTCTCTTTCCCTCCCTTTCCCTGTCTCTAAAAATAAATTTAAAAATATTTAAAAAATTATTTCTTAGAATTTTCATTTCTGATTACTGTCCCTGCTTATGTTTCCCATCTGTTCATGAATATTGCCTACTTTTCCCCACTAGAATTCTTGGCATATTAATCATAATTGTTTTAGATTCTCAGTCTGAAAATTCTAACATCCTGTGATATCTTCATCTGGTCCTGATGCTTGCTCTGTTTTCATTCAACTGTGTTTTATCTCTTAGTATGTCTTGTGATTTTTGTTGTTGTTGTTGTTGTTGAAAGCCAGACATGTTGTTTTAGGTAAAAGGAACTGTGGTAAAGAGGTCTTCAATAATTTGGTGGTAAGGTGTGGGAGGATGGGAAAAGTTCTATACTCCTATGATTAGATCTCAGTCTTATAGTGAATCTCAGAAGTGCTTCTCTTACCATCCATTCCCTTTTAAGAAGGACAGGGTGACTATGGCTAGAGTGGGCTGGAATTTGCACATTTTCCTCCCAAGTTGGTTAGGCTCTGATATCACCCCAATAGTTTATGTTGTGCTAAAACAGTTTCTCTTGAGGGCAGGCTTTCTTAAGAACGATAGAATACTTCAGTGTATTTCAAAATGCCTATTTTTCTTTCCCCCCTGCTGGAAACAGGAGGGGATTTTTCTCTGATATTCACCGAGAGAACTTGGTAGAGCCCCTGGAGGTATAATGCACAGAAGTGTTGGGATTTTCTGGTTTTTAACTCTCAGACCTGTCCATGTTGAGCCTCCAGAAATTCATCAATTATAGTTCAGGTTTTTCTATCCTGTACTGTTTCTCAGGGAAGCTTCTGCTCCTGGGTTTCTGCTCTATCCAGTAACTTGTGATTTCTTTGTATCCACTCATCTTTCTCCCTAATTTTGGGGATAACAGTTTGTTCTATGATCTCACTTCTCTAACAGATCTAAAAGGAGTTGTTGATTCTTCAATTTGTTCAGCTTTTGATTTGTTAGGACTGAATGATGACTTTCAACCTCTTTACATGCCAGGATGGAAAGTAAAAGTCTCTGAAAGTGTACATAATTAAATACAAATTTTTCACACTTAATACTTTTCTGTGATAAAATTTCTACTTTTATCAGAGTTTTGGCGAAGAATTCCTGTGTTTTGAAAAGTTTTGCTGAGGAAATAACATGACTAGCACTGTTTACATAACTAAGCCATTCATATTTTCTGAACACCTATATGTGTGAGGCACTTCTCTAGGTATTTTGACATGTATTATCTCATTTAATATCTATGTACACTCCTCATTTTTACATGGAGGGACATAGGCTGAGGGAATTTATACTACTATTTGGTTTTAAGGTATGCTAATGGCGATTGACAGAATCATGTTGGAACTTGGTCTTTCTGATTTACTTTATTCCCAGTTGATAATCATACTTCTTATCTGAGTTTTCTTTCTTCTTCACTTACTAAGTCACAGTTGTCTTTGACCTTTCAGAGGTAAAGGGATTATCCTGAAAAGCTTAAGTATGATGAAAAAAATTATGTATCACAAAATTCCTACATTTTCTCATAGTTGTTAGACTGGGAAGTTACAATGACTATTAAAAACAAATGGTAAATGTCATTTTTCTAAAATTAAACTAATGGTCTGAACACCTGGAGAGACACCTGTCAATATTATTTTATATTGTATACACTAACCTTTAATTTAGTTACTCTTTCTACTCATCTTTAAACATGGAAAGGTAAATTATTGTGTTTTGGGGTTTATTCATATTACCTTTTGTTATATCTAATTTGGATGTCCCAAAACTTGAGTTTTTGTGATTTTTTGTGTTTTGTTTTGAGAAAGTTAATAAGAGTTGAGAACAGTGAGCAAGAGAATGTGATTTTCAGTCTTTCAGAACTTGTATACCAGTTTCCAAATAAAATAAAATAATGTTATTGCATTAACAGACATAAAAATTTTTTGATAGATGTATTTGATATTTTGAGGAAGATATATAAATATGGGTTGACATTTATGTATCCAGGTTTCACTTGAACTTCCCCAAGTCAAATAAAAATAAATTTGAAACTAAGAGATTGTAAAATTAGAGGTTAAACCATGATCTACCAGATAGTAATAGTTGGAGATTGCTGATATTAGTTTTAGGTTGGTATTACTACTATTCCTGTGGAATTTTGTAAGAATTGAATTTCGCTCCCTTTCCTCAGCAGTCCTGCACCGAGGAGCCCTGCTGTTCAGTCGCTACATCCTTGACAGGCGTCGGGAAAACGGCCACAAACTTCCCAGTGCGCGAGATGATCTGGTTCGACAAGTTCAAATATGACGATGCAGAAAGGAAATTCTATGAGCACATGAACCGGCCTGTGGCTAGCTCCTCATGCTGGGAGAATGGAACATGCATGATCTTCTGGGACCTTGCAAGAGTCAGGCCATCACTATACTGTTGTATGTCTGTTTATCATGCATATATGCTCTTTGGCTAATTCCTTCACCTTCTATCATCCAGTCTCCCACCCCTTCCCTTCTGACAGCTGTCAATCTGTTCCATGTATCCATACCTCTGTTTCTATTTGGTTCATTATTTTATGTTATTTTTTGTGATGACATGGATGGATCTGGAGATTATTATGCTAAATGAAATAAACCAGTCAGTGAAAGACAAATACTGTGTGATCACACTTATATGTGGAATCTAATGAAACTGTGCCTTTTTAAGCATAAGTATGATTTGACTCTGTATGTTCTGATATGTAGGCCACTATTAATTGTCTTCCTTCTGTATCTGTTTTCTTTTTCTCAAAATAAAAGGCATAATAACTATCTTACAGGAGTGTCAGGGGATTAGGTGAGATACTATAACTATAATTAGTATATGACTATTACCTGACCTTTTCTAAGCCTTCTCCATTCATTTTGCTAATATGTGTTTATTGAGTATCTATTAGATGATCAACATATGAGAACACAGTGGGAAATAAAACAGCCCTGTTTCCCAGAGGAAATGGGTATTAAATAATTATAACCACGCAAATGAACTATGACAGTCTTATATATGAAAAAGGAAAAACAAAGGGATAAGCAGATAAGATTTAGGAGAAGCAGAGAAGTAGGATTAAAAACAGGAAATTATCATTTCATGGAAGCCAAGAAAAGAGAATTTTAAGTACATGTAACTGTACTGAGTACTGCTGAGAGGTCCAGCAGGTGAAGACTGGAAAGTGTCCTTTGATCTGGAAGCATGGGAATTATTGGTGTCCTTCCTAAATGTTGTAGGTGGACAGGGGAAATAGGAACCTGTTTGATGTGACTTTTAGATGAGGAAGGAAAGACAGATATGTAGACAACCCTTGTTGGGATTTGTCTGTGGAGCAGAGAGATAAGAAGGAATGGTATATTAAGAGGGTTGAAGGAAAACTTTGAAAGATAACAGATACTAGAATATGTTGGTAGCTTACAACAAGAAATCAGAAAAAAGATTGAAGAGGTAGAAAACAGAGGGGATCCTTGCTTTTTTCTATCACAATCTCTCCTCTTGTTTTCCATAACTGAATCAAATTTCAATGTCTATATTTTAGTTGAGAATCTAACAGTCTCAGAAACTATCAGTACAAAGACATGTCTCTTTATCTGAACTGTGTGTGGAAGCCTGATAAACTCTTCATTCCACTGGGAAGCAGGCCTTTGAACAGGGCAGTCACTTTCATCGGCTAAAATGAAATTGGGCAGCTCTGGCTGGTGTGACTCACTGGACTGAGCACCAACCTGGGAACTGAAAGGTCACCTGTTCTATTTCCAGTCAGGGCACGTGCCTGGTCTGCGGGCCAGGCCCCCAGTGAGGGTGAGCAAGAAGCAACCAATAGCTGTTTCTCTCACACATGATGTTTCTCTCCCTCTCTTTCTCCTTCCCTTCCCCTCTCTCTAAAAATAAATAAATAAAATCTTTAATAAAAATTAAAAAAAAGAAATTAAATATATATTCTAAAATTCACAAGGTTACGTAATTATGGGGTAAGTAGTATTTAAATGTCCATACTACTCAATTGATTTTTCAATAAAATTCTACAGATAGCAAAAAAAAAAAAAAGCATTAAGAGGGAACTCCTGAGAAACTAAGAATTTTCAAAGATGTTGGACTTTGCTTCACCTGTTTTAAAATTTCAAATGATTGAAACTATTACTGATAATATTGTGGGCTTTGACTTTAGAATTCAAGCCTGTGCTTCTGGATTCATTATTGATGCATGAAAACTTGGATGATCTCTGAAGAGTTGAACATTTGCAGTGTGGTGACTACAAATAGGGAGAGCATATTTGTTTTGTCTTCTTAGTTGTTAAACATTTCTCAACTCGGTGAGAATTTTGAAGATGATATAAGAAGAAAACAAATTCAAGAACATGAATTATTATTATTAAACCAAATGGTTGGAGGTGTTACTATTTCAGGCTGATCTCATTCTGTTTCGGAGAATTGTTTTTGTTAAAACATGTGTAGAAACTATAAATTTTAATCTAGCAATACAGAAAACTAATCAATGCTAAGGTGACTTTGATCTCTTACAATTCCATAATTCTGCATTAATTCCTTCCACAGTAGACTTTTAGAGACTTTAGAGACTTGGTCTCAGTTTTGCAGATGTTGTTTTGTGAATCAAGAAGATTTGTATTGAGACTAACATCAAGCATACAATTTTAAACTAGAAAGGGGCTTTAGGAATTCTTTATTACTCTCAGTCTAAAAGGGGACTGCAAATACTATGTGAAATTTTCAACATGTGCATGTGTTCAGATACTTATAAATTCTATCAGATTCTTAAAGCAACTGGCACTAAAAGAAACATCTAAAACTACACCTATAAAGGAGAAAACTAATGCCTTGAGAATAAGCCTTTAACAAAATTGACAAAATTTTAGTGGGAACAATTTATATTATGATATTTACTTCATTCTGAAGTCTATAAAATCAAAACAGACATATTATGACTTTCTTTACTGTTAAGTCATTTATCAGGCACAATCCTGCTGTTGCATAACTCTATATGACTATTTAGGTGCCTTGGCAGAACTGTAATTTTTTAAGAGAGGAATTCAAAGAGTAATAAGAGCAGATGGACATCTTCATCTTTACTAGGAAAAACAGCTATTAAAAGTTTATCAAATTAGATGCTGAGAGGGGAGATACATTAGCATTTTGCACTGCACTAACCCCATGCTAATATGATCAATTCAAACCTGAGAAGAAATGGGATGTGTCCAGTATTTTTCTGTTTTTCTACTTCAGGAGTGAAGTGAATAGACATCTTGATAGGGCCCAGCTGCTGTTTCCATTGACTTAATGAGTTTCTTCATGCACCCCATTGTGCCTCAGCATTAGAGAAACATATGGCACATTTAACTCTTAGCCATGGGTTTATTTGACTTTTTATTGTATATTTTCCACATGTGATTCTATAGTCTCTTTAAGAAATCATATATTATACATGATTATGTAATATATGCTAGTTGTGTTATTTATATGTATATAAGAACAAGATGCCCTTTTCTTCTTAAATGTTAATAACTCTGGTCTAAAAGAAAAAAACTAAAAATAACATAAGAACCCATCCTCATTTTAAAGTAAATGTGAATGTTAAGGCTTTTTGGAAGAGTAATGTGAATATAGAAGAAGGTACAACAAAAAAGGCTTAACATCAATAACTTAATTTACTAGACAGAATTTTATGAAATAATTGCATAGATGTCCTAAAGATTAAACATAGGCCTTCTTATAAAGTTATTAGGTCAAAAAGAGATGTCTTAAGAACAAAATGTAGTCAATCGGGGATTCAAAAAAATAGGGAGGAGAACACGAATAAATAGACAGGCTTCTGTATTTTATTTTTCTCTGGTAATGATTTTCCTGAAATCACTTGATAATGAATATCAAGTTATAAGACCACAACATAAGTCTTACTACACCATTGGAAATGACTAATTATAGTAAAGTTCAACATGAGAATTAAGTAATTCCCTGGGGCCACCTGAAAGAGCCCTATGTTAACTGCATTATCGTACTGGGTTTTGATGTGCACCTATTATTTTCCAAGCTTTGACTTTGAAGACATTGATCAAAAACAACCACCTTCTACTGTGCACAATAACCCTGCAAGAGGCCTGACAACACCTCATAACAACCACCTTATGCTCACAATGAAATGGATTTCAAAACCAAAAGATGTGAATGGCTAGGAGCCAGAGAGGAACTGATTTACTGAATTTACCTCTTATTTAAAATCCTTGTGAATGGAAGCCATTTTTTTTCTCACACAGCTATTTAATTGGGACACTTCTAATGAAATCTCCAGAAGACAGACTCTGGCACAGCACAGGACAGGAGAAGAAAAAAAAAGCCAGGAATGTATAATACCTCTCAAAGTTAATTTCATAATTTTTATAATGATAATGAACAAGAAATTGTTTTCTAGGACCTGTGGCAGTTCCTCACGAAGACACAGGGGTTTGGATATATTTGATGGATTTGTTTTTATATTGTTTGTGTTCATTCAATGGAATAGAGTAGGAACTAACACTTTAAAATGTATAATTTTTTAAAAGTTAACTCTTTTGTTTCCCAAAATGAGCATATAAAACTTTTCTTTTGTAAATTTTTACTTTGTGAATTTAAGTATGTTTGTAATGACGAATGGCAGGATCTTGCAACTACATTTAAATTAAATGTCAGGCTTTGAAAGTGTTGAAATTTAGTATCTAATCTGACCTTGGTGATGCTTTAGAGTAAAAGGAAGACATGTTTCAAGTTTCTAGTGGTGTAAATAAATAACAAAAATTTTTGCCTTCATTTTTGTCTTATTGTGATAGGTAAGGTATGGGGAAGAAAAGGAAAATAACAAAAACTTCATCATTTAACTTTACTAAATTAAAACAGGATAGACAAAATGTAGGATTTTGAATTTTTCATTATTTTCCTCATACCTTCTTTTCTTTCAATGGCACTGTTGTTAACTGAAAGAATAGATGCATTTTTTAGCAATCCTCACCTGAGGATATGTTTACTGATTTTATAGAGAGAGGAAGACAGGGGTGAGAGAGGTAGGGAGAGAGATATCAGTGTGAGAGAGAAACATTGATTGGTTGCCTCCCATACGTGCCCAACCGTGGACTGAACCCACAACCTATGTATGTGCCCTGATTGGGTATCAAACCCCTAAAGTTTTGGTGTGTGGGAAGATGCTCCAACTAAGTGAGCCACCTGGCCAGGGCAGAATAGATGCATTTGTAAGGTTGCTAATGATTCAGCCAATAGACATCCCTTTGGTTATCCATCTCATGAACAATTACATAACAGGTCACTCTGGGTCTGTTGTACAGTGGAAGCTAGCCTGACTGCTGGGGAGAAGCATAAGTGTTAGGAATTTGAATATTAGACTACTTGAGAGTTTATTCTTTTTTAAACTTTTTTTTATTTATAAAATCAGGATAATGTAATTGGTTTCAGTAAGGTCATTATGAGGATTAAGTGACACAATATTTGTATATAAAGTCCAAGCACATTGTGTGATACACAATAACCAACTCTTAAAAGGTAGTTATAATAATGAGAGAGATATCCATATGTAGAAAATCTTTTAAGATGGTACCATTTTATAAGGATAATCTATTGATCAGTGACTATTGTTTATTCTTTTTAAATAACTTACCTGGGATGTATTTTTAAATTAAACTTCTTCCAAAAATGTTTCAGTGTTTAATACACAGTGCTCATTCTGTTACTATTTTTGACAGTCACGTAAAAGACTTCCACGTACTTTCTGAGTGAAATTGTGCTGTGCCATTCAAGGAATGAATCCTGAGGAAATGTTTTCACATATATTAATTTATGAAGGTGGGCTCTATTTCTTGTAGGACAAATCACTAAGCTTATCTCAATTTCTAAGCATGAATTACTTTAAATTTTTATGAGTTAAAAACAAAAACAGGAGTTTCATAAGTTCTGAGACGTATTACACAACAGACTCAGACCCATTAGAGTAAGCTAAATAAAGAGCATAGCTGATGAACATGTGCTTATGCAATTAACCACAATGGCACCCAGGTTTCTTGCTGTAGTCTCTAAATCAACAGCACTCCTTTATGCAGACTGGTTTAAATTAGCAAGTTCACAAAAGGCTGTGTAATTTACTCAAAGAACCATCAGAGTATGTTACAACGATTGGAGCTTTTGCCGTGTTTTACTTCGGTTCCCCCCAATCATACTCGATCAGAGATTTTTGAAATGGTGGTTATCTTCCCAAGAGCTGAAACCTGCAGAATTATTTTCCTATGGAGCTGTGAATTATTACTGTTATTTCAGGGGAAAGCAGTATCAACTTCCTAATAAGATAACCACTGCCATTTAAAAGAAAAAGAATACATGAGATGATGATAAAGTGAACTATATATTAGAATTCAAATTCATATGATCTCTTTAGGAAAAAACTTGGTAACAGAAGTCAAATCTTCAAAAATATCCACAGCCTTTAGTTCAGGACTGCTATTTATAGGAGTTTATTCTAAAGAGATAATTTCAAATATAGAAACCATTTTAAGCTCACATATTCATTTCTTTCTTGCTTAAAACAGGGAGAACATGAAACATTACAAATGTCCTAAACTAGAAGAATAAAGTAATTATTATATGGCTAAATGATGGAAAATTATATAGGTTTTAGAGCTGTTGTTTTCAAAAAGCTGTTAAAAATGAGAAATGTTTTATATGACAATATGAAGTTTAAAGTATTATATATAGCATCATAACTTTTTTATGTGCAGAACAAAGACAAGCAGTAAATACACTAACACATTAGTACATCACATTCATAGGCAACTATGTGTGCTTAGAGCCCAACACTTTTTAAAATACCAGAATACGGGGGCAGTGGCATGAAAAATGTAACTGTAGACATCCATAGACTATTTCTTTAAGAAAAAAATTGTCATAATACACCTTATTTAATACTAAAAGTACAGAAAACAAAGGAAACAGTAAACCATACTTAAAAAGAAATCACACTCCAGCTTATATAAACATTAGGGAGGTAAAACAGGAAAGGATTAATTTTTAGTGCACTGGAAAGTACTTCACAAAAATTTCAGAATACAAAAGAAAAGTAATGTGATATTAGTGCCTATTCAACCAATGTACATGTAAGTCCTGTGGCATTCTTTATGTATTTTCAAAGATGTGTTGAATATTTACTATGTGCAAAAAAATTATTTACTATGTGCTAGGCATTTAGAAATGACTATAGGAAACAATAGGTACTTCTCTCCCTAACTTTGTTAGTTTCTTATGATTCTAGCTAAGATTCCTCAAGTGGTATGGAAAGAGCTCATAAGGCAATGAAAGAAAACTCGTTCTGCTCTCTGCTGCAATCTGTGTCCCCTCGATGGCAGGGGAAAACTGTGTATGGTCTACAGCTGGCTTGTTGCCTCCCAGAGTGAGGGATCAGAGGTTGTGTCCTGCAAGGAGGCCCTCTTTCTTAAGACATACATGCTGTGGTTAGTTACAGATCTGGCATAATGAATGTTCTCTCCCCAGTGGCAGTGTGTTATTCTCAGGAATATTGGTTTTGGTGGAGTGATATTTCTTGGCCAATAATATATATCACCAAGCAGGCCCATCCTTCCCCAACAGTACTCCAGGAAAGGCTATGTCCAGGAGGAGCCTTGTCTCTTCCCAGACTTGGGGTGCCTTGCCATTGGATGAGATGCAGTTCAAGGGTTGAAATTTATGTTACTCTGCAGACTGTAGCCTCTCAACCAGGATGATATCAGTGTGTTTTGAAGAACCCCAGAGAAATAGAATGCAGTTCAAACGTTCTCCTCAAAACTGACAAAATGTGACATTAGCAAACATGGGGAGGCTCTGGGAAGCCCTGGAATAGATGGACTATGAAAAGTCTGCTCGCATATATTCTCAAGCCATGGAGTGAACTGCATATGTTTATGCATGAAAGAATGGGCAATTTAGAGCCTTTCCTTAAAAATCCTCAGTCCTCTTGTCAAAACCTTCCAGCCAACCTGCATACAAACACTTTAACTTTACCAGAAAAATAGCCTAGGTTGTTCTGTCAGCAGGAGAGGTGCTTTAACTGAGACTTTAGTGGAAGTAGTAAAGAAGTTCTTTAGAGATTGAAACATTAATGAAAATGACTTCAGACTAGACTTGGCAGAAGATATGGTGCACAATCTTGGAATTATCCTTGGAGACAACTTAATGTTTTCATTTGCCAGTGGGAAAAGTGAAGCTGAGAGGATAAATATTTTGTCCAAGATCTAACAGTGTAGTTCCCATCAGAGCCAGGTCTACATTTATGATTGCTGATTCACACGACTACTTCTTTATGCTTAGTGGTCGGTGTAGTGAACCAACAAAAAATGACAGTCGACTACAAGAGTTTAGGGTGGACAAGGGACTGAAGTAGACATAAGAAAAAGGAGGCACATAGATGTTTTTGAGCTTTAAAGAAATTATATTTATTAACTTCCTTTCCTGCCTTCCGATTGCTTCTACATTTTCCTTTTATCAGACCAGTTTTTTTTAAAACTTTAGTTAAAATGAATTTTAAATGGCATATTTGTGATACTGGCACACCTCTTAAAAACATGTTTCTTCTCATATACCGTGTTCATGGATTGGAAGAAATAATATCATCAAAATGTCCATATGACCCAAAGCAATTTACACATTCAACACAATACCTATTAAAGTACCAATGGCTTATTTCACAGACATACAAAAAACACTTCAAAAATTTATATGGAACCATGAATGACCCCGAATAGCTGTTGCAATTTTGAGAAAGAAGAGTAAAGTAGGAGGGATCACAATACCTGACACTAAACTATACTACAAGGCCACTGTAATCAAAACAGCCTGGTACTGGCATAAAAACAGGCACATGGACCAATGGAACAGAACAGAGAGCCCAGAAATAAACACAAGTCTCTACGGTCAATTGATATTTGACAAAGGAGGCAGCGACATAAAATGGAGTAAAAATAGCTTCTTTAACAAATGGTGTTGGGAGAACTGGACAGCTATGTGCAAAAAAAAAAAATGAAACTAGAACACCAACTTACACTTCATACAAAAATAAATTCAAGGTCGATACAAGACTTAAATATAAACTGTGACACCATTAAAGTCCTAGAGGAGAATGTAGGTAGGAAAATCTCAGATATTTCACGCAGAAACTTTTCTACTGACATGTCCCCTAGAGCAAGGGACATAAAGGAAAGAAGAAACAGATGGGACCTCATCAAAATAAAAAGCTTATGCACAGCTAAAGAAAACAGTATCAAAATAAAAAGAGAACCAACTGTATGGGAAAACATATTTGCCAATGATACCTCAGACAAGGGTTTAATCTCCAAAATATATAAAGAACTTACATGACTCCACTCTAAGAAGACAAGCAACCCAATTCAAAAATGGGCAAAGGACTTGAACAGATACTTCTCCAAGGAGGACATACAGAGGATCCAAAGACACTTGAAACAATGTTCAATATCGCTAGCTATCATAGAGATGCAAATTCAAACCACAATGAGATACCACTTCACACCAGTCAGAATGGCCATCATAAACAAAGCAATGAACAGCAAGTGTTGGAGAGGTTGTGGAGAAAAGGGGACCCTAGTGTACTGTTGGTGGGACTGCAGACTGGTACAACCACTATGGAAAACAGTATGTAATTTTCTAAGAAAACTAAAAATGGATCTACCTTTTGATCCAGCAATTCCACTGTTGGGACTATATCCTAAGAATCCTGAAACACCAATCCAAAAGAGCCTATGCTCCCCAATGTTCATGGCAGCACAATTTACTATAGCTAAGTGCTGGAAGCAACCTAGATGCCCATCAGTAAATGAGTGGATCAAAAAACTATGGTACATTTACACAATGGAATTCTATGCAGCAGAAAGAAAGAAGGAGCTCCTACCCTTTGCAACAGCATGGATGGAGCTGGAAAGCATTATGCTAAGTGAAATAAGCCAGGCAGTGAATGACAAATACCATATGATCTTACCTTTAACAGGAACCTAAACAACAAAATAAAGAAACAAGCAAAATATGGAGGTTAGGCTGAAAGTGACCAGAGGAGAGAGAAGAGAGAGTTTCAAGGGAAAAGGGAAAGGGTTTACAGGGACAAAGTTAAAGGACACATGGACAAAAACTAGGTGGAGGGTAGTAATGGGAGGGAAGTGGGGAGGGATAGGTGGGTGGGCTGAAATGGGAGTAAAGGGGAGAAAACTGTACTTGAACAATGATTAAAATAAAAATAAACATGTTTCTTCTTTCTCATCACTTTTTCATTAGATGAAACTTTTGCCACTGCTAGATTGCAGCTGTTCACATTTTTCTCAGTGACTTACAAGAATAGTCATAGTGCTCATTTGCTGTGAGATGGTGTAAATGGAGGGAAAAACGTACTTAGAGTTTGAGTAAAAGAGAACATGAAGTATTGTTATAAGAAGAGAACAGGTTCAGGCTTTTTGGTATATTTGAAAAGAAATACACATGTTCAGAATCATTGCTCCAGTTTTGGATACTTAGATTAGGATCATCTTTGCCCAAAATATTTTTGTGTTATTCTATGAGAGGGAACTCAAACAATCCCATAATTTATTTATAAAAAATATGTATTGATTCATACATGTTTAAACTTCAGTCATCTTCAAAGAAATCTCCATTTGATACAACACACCTATCAAGACTTTTTTTTCCACTTTTCAGAACAGTTTTTGAACTTGTCAGTTTTGATGCCTTTTAGTGCTTCTGCCATATTTTCTTTTACCTCTTCTACATCAGCAAAATGTTTCCCTCTGAGGACATTTTTTCATCTGGGGAAACAAAAAAAAGTCACTCAACATGAGACCGGGTGCATAGGGAGGGTGGGGCATGAGGCTTATGCTGTTTTTGGTCTAAAATTGCTGAACTTGAAAAGTGGTGTAGGGCAGGTATGGGCAGGTGTGTTCATAAATCACCCATAAAGAAATGGGGCAAACGCGTTGAAAGAGTCTTCAAAAAAAATTCACTGAAGCTGAATGCAGCCTTTCACAACAATGCCAGCTGGTACACTGTTACAGATGGGTTCCTAGAAGAACACTTACATAGTGGGAGAAGCCAGTATTATGAGGGGCTTGTCCTCCAGGAGATAATTCCACTTTTTTCCAGAGGTAGCAAGAGGTTTTATTTTTATAACAGTTTTATAAGAGTATAATTGACAGGCAATAATCTGTATATATTTAATGTACACAATTTGATAAATTTTTACATATATACAAGTAAAATAATTATCAAAATTTAAATAATTAATGTATTCATCATCTTCCAAAAGAGTTTTCTTTTGATCCTTTGTAATCTTCCCTGCCTATCTTTCACTCTCCCTCTAACAAGGGTGTAATCTTTTGGCATCTCTGGGCCATGCCGGAAGAAGAAGAGCTGCCTTGGGCTACATATTAAATACATTGTGACACATAATCACAAAAAGATCTCATAATGTTTTAAGTAAATTTATGATTTTGTGTTGGGCTGCATTCATAGCCCTCCAAGCAGCACGCGGCCCATGGTCCACAGGTTGGACACCGCTGGTTACATTTTTGTCTTTGTACCTTTGTCTAAAATTGGTTGTCTATTTTTTGAACTCTCTATTCTGTCACATTGGATGATTTTTCTATCTTTTCACAAATATTTCACCACTTTTATTTCTGTAACTTTGTAATAACTCTCAAAATAAGCTGCAGTTATCCTTGCAACTTTATCCCTTTTCAAAGTTGTTCTGGCTATTCTAGGACTTTCCTTTGCATTCCACATTAATTTTAGAATGAGTTTGATGTTTTATACCAAAAAGTTCTGCTAGAATTTTGATTGAGTTCAATTGATTCACATATCAACTTAGGTAGAACTATGTTTTTAGCAATGTTGAGTCTTCTGACCATGAGCACAATATATCTCTTCATTTACTCAGATCTTTATTTTTTATAAGCAAAGTTTATTAGCTTTCAGTCTTTCACACATTTCATCATTTTTTATTTAAATAGACATATTTTATTTAAATACATTTACTTAAAACTATCTTCACTTCTTTGCATGAAAATTAATATCACTTGCCATAACTGGAGAGTAACTTTGAAAATCAAATAAAAACAAAAAAAATAGTGTTAAATTCCAGGAAAATAGTTACTTGCTGAGTCTCTTTTAAATTTCCTTTTTTGTAAAAGCAAGTCTTTAAAAATTCTAAAAGAATAGTTAAACCAAGCTGCACATTTTCCTTTTTGCAACCAGGTCTTAAGAGAAATAGGGAACTGTATTCTCACTAGGTAATACATTGCATTTTAATGACACATATAGCACTAAAACCTCATTTCTCATACTTTGGATGTGAGTGTCACAGTTAGGGAATAACTACATTTTAGGCAGGAGTTGCCCAAGCAAGGATACAGAAGTGTGAGAAAGTTTGGGTATTATAAAATTTGCTTAGGTTAGGAATTTCTAGAGGGGTAGTTCTAAACCTTGGTTGTATATACCATCACCTTCAGAGTTTAAAAACCTTAAACTACAAGAATCAGAATATTTGTATTGGAGTGTCTGTATCTTTTAAAAGTTCCCTAGATAGTTCCAATGCGTAGGAAGGGTAGAAAACCTCAATGATAGGATATCGCAGTATGAGTATGGGAAGATGGTGACGGTAGTGATCGTGTAAAGCAGGAAGGCAGGAGAAAGCCCAGATTGACTAGCAGTAGTCAATCCTATTGGCATCCATCTTCCCCAGACATTGGATGGCAATAGGTGGAATGGTAAAAAATGTCAGTATTACTTTCCATCTAGAGCTAGAATATGAATTGTCTGTCAAGGCAGTTATCCTCAAGAATGACAAAGCCCCAACTCTCCCTTCCATTAAGAACAAATACTCATGGATTTTCTGCCTCAAATGCTCTATTGGTTTAAAGGAACATGATCTTTTCTTAAAATTAAAGGCATTAAATGCATATTTCAAGAATGCAGTTTATGATAGCATATTTAAAGAATGGTCTAAACAACCTTCTCCCATAGTTTACAACAGATATGTGAAGTATTTTTAAAACAGTTTTAACAAAATTGTTAATAAATAATTCCAGATAAATTCATAAAGTCTTCTTTGGGAGGTAGCATTTCAGAATTTAATAATACATAGAATCCAAATGTGCATGTGTAAATAAACATATATACTAGAAGAGTCTGAATCTGAATTAATTTCCTTAATTTTTTGTTCATGGTTTTGACACAGCCCTAAGATCCCTTTAAAATAGAGCATCTTTCAGTTGGGTAACATTTGCAGCCTGTCAAGCTGTGCTTTTCATTCACACTGACCATGCCACCATCTTGAAGACGTCATCTGGGAGAAGGAAAGGACAACTTCAAATCCAAATCTTCAAACTTGCTTAGAAGTGCAGAATTAGGGAAAGGAGAACGTAAAATTGCTTAATTTAAGAAGGGCAGTAAGGTGCATGGGAGAGGCCTTGAGGATTATTCAACAAAACTAAACTTCGAGGAGGAATCCGTGAGGAAACAAGTGGAGAAAAGGGCTACTTCGGGGAAGGGAGATTGGCAGCCCATCAGCAAGGTTTCTCGGGTCTCCCGTTGCCCCTCCTCCCAGACAGCCCCCCTCCCGCCCCGGGCGCTCCGGCTCCAGGGCTGCAGGGCCGGGCCTGGAGACCGGGTGGGCGGGGTGGCGTTTCTAGGCTTCCTCTGGGCTCCGAAGGCTCACGGAGCGCTGGGGCGTTAACTTAGCGCCCCGGGACTCCGAGCAGCTCACAGAGTTTCTGCACCTCTCAGAGTCTCCAGCTGCGGCAGGCGGTGGTCCCCAACTCTCGGAAGACATTGTGTCAGATTCTGTCCTTCTGTGGGTGGGAAGCAGCGGGACCACGGGCAGTCCCACTAGCCCCCGCGCCCGGCAGGGTTAGCTGCGGACAGCACACTTTCCTGTGGTTACCGGTCGCCAGACACTTCTGCAGAATGGAGCAGTCGAGGTGCGGCGGCAGTGCCCGACCCCGCCTGGCCCTGGGACTAGTGGCAGCGGCCCCTCCACCCTCTTCTCCGGCCTTGCCAGTACCCCCGGGGATACCGGTTCCTCCAACTTTCCTGCGGCCTCCCAACCTCTTTCTACGGGCAGCCGCGGCTGCCACCGCCCCCACCGTGGGAAGCGGAGCCTGCCCCCCGGCTGCTGCGCTGGAGAGAGGGGTGGGCGCGGTAGGCTGCGGCTACCCGCGGACTCCCAAGTGCGCCCGTTGCCGCAACCACGGCGTGGTGTCGGCGCTCAAGGGACACAAGCGCTTCTGTCGCTGGCGCGACTGTGCTTGTGCCAAGTGCACCCTGATCGCCGAGCGCCAGCGCGTCATGGCCGCCCAGGTGGCGCTGCGCAGGCAGCAGGCCCAGGAGGAGAACGAGGCCCGGGGGCTGCAAAGGTTCCTGTACCCGCGACCCTCGGGGCCCGGGGTTCGGACCTCTGGAGGCAGCAGCAGAACCGAGAATTCCCAGGCGGCGAGCGGCCCTGCGGGGGCGACTGCGCTGGGACTTGATGCCCAGAGACAGGCTAGTGGTCTGGCGACCCCCGTTTTCGAGGTTTTCCAGCTAGATAATACGGAGGCAAAGCAAGGTGAGTTGGTCTTTTATTTCCTCTTTGAAAAAGAAAAAAAAGATTGTTCTGGAGAAAAACTGTTTGAAACAAGCAGTTTCAAAACTGCCTGGAGGCAGGCGATAAAAGTTGTTTAGAAGAAGCCCTTGTTTAAGTTGTGGGAAACGGCTCTGCAGTATGGCGTTAACGCGAGTGGGTGCTGCAATAGGACGTTAATGAGAGTGGTTGAAACCCATCACATTCACTTTGGAAGAGATTTTGTTCCTTCAGGTGATAGGATAAGATAATGAAAAAGTGAAGGGTGAGTAATCAGATGAGCAGCTCATGCTAGGAATGGAATT
This sequence comes from Tonatia bakeri, assembly GCA_004024845.1. NCBI lineage: Eukaryota > Metazoa > Chordata > Mammalia > Chiroptera > Phyllostomidae > Tonatia > Tonatia bakeri. The sequence continues at coordinate 12,572 of PVIA01003617.1, read as the reverse complement.
TGCACCCAAGTTTCTATGACTCTGTGTGAGCATAACTTCCAGTGGGCATTGAGTGAAAATCTTAGTGAGAGGGGCTGTGTGTTGAGCTTGCTCTATACTGTTTTCAGCTATAAAACCAGAGTTACCCTTCTTGTCTGGTAAAGTCATTGACCGTTGAGAGTATAGTTCTTTACCTCTGGGGCAAATTTTTGGAGCCAGCTAGAAGTAGGGAAGAGACTGAGATCTGCCAAAACCCCTTTCATCCAATATGCTTCAAAATTTTAAGCATTCCACCCCCAAACTCCATCGTCAGCCTCCTAAAGTGTAACATGTTCTAATTTGAAGTTTCAACTCTTCCCATAGGGAAAAAAATGTTAAGTTTTCCAGATTTGTAAAAATTGATAAGAATTTCAAAGTCCAGTATTAGGGATTTCTTATGCAATGAGTTTGAATGGTTTTCTCTTACTTATCAACCACAAGTCACTTTCATATACTGTTATTTGTGGTTGATAAATATATATTTGTCTAGGGTTATGCCAAATAAACTTTTCCAGCTAGTGAAAATCCTACTGTGTTTTAGTGAATGCTACAGTCCTCCACAGTACCCAGTAGCAGTGAAAATGTTATTTCAGTATTTTTGTATAAATCCAAGACAGGTTGTGTCACATGAGATTATCTGATAATGACACATTAAGTTATTAAATAGAAAACATCCCTGGATTGTGAAAATTGCAGATCTTAGATAACAGGACATACCTTTGAAAAGAGACTTTCTATTTAAATAAGACATACATAATTTTTCACCTATGCCAAATTTTGTCCATGTTTTAGTTTATTTTAGTAGACAAAATAGACTGTAAACATTTCTCATTAAAATTCAAAGAGGGTTGAAAAGAAACAAAACTACTATAAAAGAGAAGTAAAAGTTAAAATTCTGTAAACTAAATTGACAGTGATATTTGGCTGACAACCCTGATTTATATATTTTTCTTGGAGGGGTACCAACGTGTCCTGTTTTATAGTGTCAATTAATTTATTTTATTCCTTGCCTCAGTTGACCCCCACCCCCACTTTGAAAGACTAGTTTCATGGCTTTTCTGAACTGACTGCCTCCTCTCACACTGTATCTGTAGGGAGGAATTCTATTTAAATTACTCGCTCATGAGACAAAGACTAACAGTAATTCAGAGGTGAATCAGATTTTCCTACATAAAAGAACCTTACAGTCAAAATAAGGAAAAGTTTATGATTCCACAAACTGTTAGATGTAATATACAATGATAAAAGTGAAGAAGTAAAATGAGCTGTAAGAGTTGAGAGAACAGAGAGATGATATAAATGAAATCACAGTATTTTGAAGACACCGTATGTTCTAGGCAGTTTTATGCAATTGGCATTTCATTGCATTATACTGTACTCCAGAGTACAATAAAATAACAAAATATACACAAATTGCTTTCGAGATGAAATTTTGATACTTCCCATGTTCTGGGGTCATATTTAGGGAATCATTCTTGTAAAAAAGGGAATGGCAAACCTGTGCCAATCTATCTTGATGTGGCAGATTTCATTAGAAGAGTTTTATTGTTTTATTTGAAACTGGAAATGCTAGAGAGTCTTTGTCATTTTGCTGGAGCAACATCTTTTGTTACATGTTTGCTCTAATGACATTTTAATGATCAAAGTGTTAAATTGTACACTTACTTTAGATTTAAAATAAACTGTAGCTATTTCTTTAGAATTTCAGGCTTCTTGAAAAAACATAGGAGTTTTGCAAATTGTGGTTGCAAATCACTGTTTTAGGCAATATTTGTTTTGTTGCACTCATAAACTTTGTAGAAGAAAGTTAGACTGAAATATTGAGTACCCCACTTGACAATTTACTCTTTTTTAAATGGAAACAGAAAATAAATAGGTCTATAGGATAAACCAAAATAAAAGTTATTTATTGATTATATGCATAATTATTTTCCTAAAGATATTCTTGTTTTATTAATATTCATATGCTCAACATGTTAAGGAAGGAGATCAAATTGTGTAAAATATTTTTCCTTAATATTGAAAAAAGTTGTGATTTGAAGCTAGTGCCTAATATGTTATTTTTACCATACACTTTGAAGATCCAATAGATTGCAATAGTGCAATTTTCTTTTAGATACAATTTGAGTGTAACCTCTTCTCTTGATATTTTCCTAGAAATTGAAAAAGAAAGTCCATGTTTCACAGAGGATTAGAAGAAATACCAATTCTGTATCATCTCTCACATAAAATGAAATATGTAGGTAGTATGACCTGAAATTAGTAGAGCAAAAGTCATTATTGGTTCAGATTTTAAATGAAGTAAACAATTTTGTTATTTTTCCACATTATTCAGATAACTTAATTGGAATCTGAAAAGTGAGCATTAAAAAACAGTTGTAAAAATGTAGAATTAGTGATTAAACAGAATATTTATTTTCATATTGATTGTTTCTTCTTTTGGTTTCTTATCTAAACATAATTAATTTATTTAGTTCTTTTAGCATGGTGTCACCATGCAAAAAAGACTCACTTAGGTAACAACAACACTTGGGTAACATTTAGGAAAACCTCAAATTGCTATGATGGGGCAAAATACGTGAAATATTGGTGTTTCATTAACAGTTTGGGGTTAACAATAGACTACTGATTCCTAAATAACTACTGCATTTATATGTTATATAATTTTGTGATCTTGAAATGGCATAATAAATAGCATTTCCCACTATTATAACACTGGCGTTACCAAATGATCTTTTAAAATTCTTATTCATTAAAATTGATTACAGCAAAAAAATGTTATAAATATACGAGGGAGTGAATTATTTTATCTAGCACTGTTTTTGAGTGGGAAACTCTGTGTTCTGGAAAGTTTTCCCTTTATTTGATTCCTTTTTTTCTCTTTCCCCAGAACAAAAAGAAAGTAGATGTGACTCGTGCCGGAGCGGACAAAATGACCCCGTCTTCAAATCTCGTCAGCTTACCCTGGGGTCATCTCCAGAGTCTGTTGGTGTAGTCGGAAAACAAAATGTTGTGTCATCTGTTTCAGGGAACTCAAACAAGGATGATAGCATTCTGTATCCTCGCCGTGGGGAGCAATCGGGAGGAGAAGAGAGTCCGAGGTCTCTGTCATCCTCTGACCTGGAATCAGGAAATGAAAGTGAGTGGGCCAAGAACCTCACTGCTGCCAGATCCAGACTTCCCACAGTGTCCACAAGACCGAGAGATCCTCTTGATATCCTTACCAAGATTTTCCCAAGTTACAGGCCCAGCCGGCTAGAAGGCATTCTGCAGTTCTGCAAAGGGGATGTGGTTCAAGCTATTGAACAGGTCCTAAATGGGAAGGAACACCAACCAGACACCAGGAACCTAGCAAGCTCAGCAGAATTGGGAAATACAGCTTTCCAGAGAGCTTCAAATTTTAGTTTAGCTGGAATTGGTTTTGGAACTCTAGGAAATAAATCAGCTTTCGCTCCTCTTCAAACCACTTCTGCCTCTTACGGAGGTGATTCAAGCCTCTACAGCTTAAGTCCTAGACTAGGTATCAGTCCATTGCGGTTGGCATATTCTGCTCCAGGAAGAGGGCTGTCTGGTTTCATGTCTCCCTACCTGACTCCTGGGTTGGTACCAGCATTGCCTTTTCACCCAACTTTGGATTATGCCTTTTCGGGGATAATTAGGGATTCTTCCTACCTTCCTAGTAAAGACCCTGTAACTGGTAGCAGACTGTATTCCAGGCTGAATCAAGACAATCTGTAGTGCATTTGCCTATTCTCCTTTTCTGGAGTCAATCTAGAAGGAGGCATGCAATACAAACCACACACCCACGTCTCCATCTATTACCGGACTCACTTTGTGTGTGAGTGGATTGCCAAGCCTTAAGGATGCTATTTTTTTTAAACAAGCAATCTAAGAAACTTGAGATCTAAAGATTTCTTTAGCATTTATTAAGTGAAAAACAACAGCAACAACAACAAACAAAAAGAAGCATTTAAACATTACATGTGCGTTGAATAAAGCCATTTCAAGAAGTAATTTTATTTCAGATTAGTGAATTTTCTCCCTAAAATATACATTGTAAAATTTCTATTTTAAAACTATACTTGCTTTTATTTTATTGAAAAGTGGAATTCATGGTTGTAAAATACATGTGTAAGTATAAAATGATCCAGCATTATATAAAAATAATCAAAAGGAAGAATTGAAAAATTGAGGAACTTCTAAATAATTATTGTTTTAAACTACCTTCATTTTGTTCCTTGTACATTGGAAAGAAAAAAGTTATTCAGAGTATTTAAAAATATTTTATTCACATATAAATTATTAGTAATAAGTAAAACTTTTGAGAAATTTAAATTTCTTTTTTTCTGAATGTCTTATATTTCATCATCTCTGTCATTTGTGATGAGCGAGCCATTAACAAAACATTTTTCTTTTTAAGGGAACATTGTGAATTACACAAAGGCCAATGGAGCAAATCTTAGGAAATGAGACTCTGCCATCTCCTGGCCACTATCATTAATTGCAACTCAGTTCTGAGAGAGTATAGGCATTAAAAGCCAATGGTTTCCTAATTTTCATAATTCATATAAACTATTTTTTGAAATAGTAATGTTAGATCATGCTACATAGAAATTTTGATATTATAAAGTGAATGTCTACTGTAAATGATAATTTTAATCTCTCAGTGCTCTATGCCCATGTTTTGGAAATACTCTTTTTTATATTTGTCACAAGAATATGGCAGTCATTCTCAAAGGTAAAAATAACATTATTCAGAAAATTTAAGTATCTGTTCAGATTAATATTGATTGATTCTAAATAGAAGATGCTTAATGCATTGAAGAGAGATTATAATATTTCCAAAGGAGAAACATTGTCATTAAATGTTAGAGTTTTCCTGAGATTTTAAAATTACTTTTTGTCCTTTTTTTGGAGCATTTGAAAGCTGTTTATTTCAGCCAGTGGAAAGTTCCTGAGAAAACTGCTTACAAAACAACTTTATGAAGTTTTATTTATTTATTTTTTTTACAAATCATTTTTAAACGACAGTAGTTTTATTGTTATTGTTGGGAATAAATAGAAACCCAGCTGTGGTGTATGACAGTTGATGAATTAGAGATGGTTTAAACAGTGTGAGCAGCATGACTCACTAGAGATTTCTTAAATCTTGTGTGTGTGTGTGTGTGTGTGTGTGTGTGTGTACATATTCACAATGGGGGGACCCAGAAAAAAGCTGGAACTTTTTATAAAAAATTGTGTATTTGTTCTTACATGTTTAAACTTCAGTCACCATCAAAGTACTCTCCACTTGTTACAATACACCCACTGGGACATTTTTTCCACTGCTCAAGACAGTTTTTGAACTTGTTGATTTTGATGCCTTTGTATGTTTCTGCCATTTTTTTTTGTTCCTCCTCTTCCAAATAGGTAAAATCCTTCCCTTTGAGAACTTTTTTCATCTGGGGAAACCAAGAAAAGTCACTTGGGGTAAGATTGGGTGAATAGGGAGGGTGGCCATGGGGATCATACTGTTTTTGGTCAAAAATTGCTGAACACTCAGTGCAGTGTGGGCAGGTGTGCTTGTAAATCACCCATCATAAAATGGGCAAATGTGTTGTCTTAAAAAAATTCACTGAAGCTTAATGCAGCCTCTCACAACAACGCCAGCTGGTACATTGATACAGATGGGTTTCTAGAACACTCACCTAAAGGGGAAAGCCTGTACTACAAGGGGCTTGCCTCCAGAAGATAATTCTGTGTTGAGAGGAGTCCCCCCTCTTATTATTTATTCAAGTCCTGCCAGTTTTGTCATCATGAAGGCTTTTCCATGAAGCCAAATGAGAATATATTTCTAAAGTATGTATTTTCCAGCAAATATGTTAAATGACTGAATAGTATTTAGTGCTTACTTGATATGTAAATATGTTCAATAGAGGATGCAGTAATTTAAAAGGCATGAATTTGAGAAAGCAGATCCTGTAAAAATTTCATTCAATCAGTATTCATTATTTATAAAGATACTAAGCTGGAGCTATGGTACAATGCTTGACAAGTAGTTGGTGTTTAATTACTACACACTGAGTGAAGGAAACCATTTTGGGTAACATAACTCTGAGACTCTGATAAAACCAAAGAATTCTATGAAAGTGACCTTCAAACACACAGTTTTGCATGTAATTTCTTGGGGTTCTTGAATCTCATAAATGCCTTTCAGGTTAGATACTTAACCTGAATGTTATTCTTAAGTTGTTTCAATTGCATTAATTCATTTATTGAATGCTGTGTTTTTTTGAAAAGCGCTAGATCCTATAGAAGATACCAAACATAAAATATTGCACTCTCAAGGAAGTTACATTTTACAGTAGAGATCTGGATTAAAATATAACAATGCTAGATTTGCTAAATTTTTTGTGTGCTTTATATAATGATGTGAATGTATCCACTTGAGAGACAATTACTTTTAGAATGAAAGAACTTCTATTTTGGGCAGTATTCAAATTTAAAAAATAATTTTATAATCTTAAATTTAATTTATGTGATGCTTTATATATTTTATATCCTTTGTAATAATTTTATAACAAATAATTCTATAGAATAGATCATTTTGTTCAACCATTAAATTGTATGTGAGGAAATAGTGGCTCGGCAGTAGTGTCATTCATCCCCAGTGTTACAATAATAGTGTCAACAATCAGGAATGTAAGTTACTTCACTGATTTCTATTAGACTACAAGGTTCGAGGAAAAATTAATTTGTCTACCCACAGCTTTGTACAGTATCTAGTACATAATAAGAACTCAAGTAATAGTTTTCCACTGACTGAATAAAAGATAAAAACAAAGTACTATCTTAGGAATTTATTTATTTAACAACTATTTATTAAGCATTTACTTTGTGCCAGGTACTGTATTAGATATAGGACACAAAGAGGTGACTAAGATACAAGACCTTGTTTCAAGTTGCTCACAGTCTATATTACCATGTACGACTTCTGTCCAGAAGGTATCCAGATATGTAATATGAAAAATAGAGATATTTATGAAGAAGATACGAGATACAAGAAACATTGTACACAGGACAATGATGCCTCAGTCCCCTTTGAAGTAGGCACCTTGGGACCTCACACAGTTCTCCCAATTGCCATCTGCTGCATCTGTAGTATTTTCCTAAATCTCATCATCAGTCTGAAATCTCTTTCCTTTCAAAGGTGATTTTAATCACCTTTAAAAAGCCAGAAGTTGCAGGGCCCAAATCTGGACTGTAGGGGGCTGAGTCACCTAGGAAATTTGATATTTTGCCAAAAACTCGACACCAGACATGAGACGTGATGTATGAGCAGATACATTGTCATGATGGAGCTGCCAATCACCAGTTGCCCATAACTGTGGCCTTCTGAATTATTCAAATAGTTTCTGTGAAGGAATATTCAAGTTTAATGCAAAATTTGATGTAGATTTGTTGTTCTACTTGCTCACTCATTTTGAATGTGACCCACAGTACGCATGCTCATTCAATGGCATCTACTGCCCCCACTGACTAGTACAGTGAAGTTGTCATTGTTCAGGCATGCCCATTCCAGGCCACTTTCCTTGGCTACCAGGTTATGTAGATGATGAGCAAACAATTCTTGTTAACAATGATTGGACTTTTTTCTGACAGGCCTCAGTATACAAAAACAACCAACCATTGTTGTTACTATTTGACATTGTTATTATTCTAGTGAGTTCTTTGTTATCTTGATGTTTATGCCCATGGATGCTGCTTGAGGCCTGAACTCCTAAGTCTTTAATTAGGGGTGAAAGGAAGAGAGAGAACATCTGTTTCCATGGAGTGTGTTTAGGGAAGGAAGTTCATTCTGTTTGGCAAACAACTTTCAGGTCTATCATGAATGGCATGGACCAAGAGGAGGCTTATGTTCACTTTAATGGAGTCTTCTGTGGACGTCACCCAAGCCTCCTCATGGCTGGATCAGCATTATTCCCCAATCTCAGTCTCAGGAATGGTCTTTGAAATTCATCTGATTCAGTGCACGGGCCTCCTGGTCTAAGCTCTTTTCTAGCTTTTCTGTGAAAACAGGTCAGTGTCTAATGTTTTCCCCTGAAACTTCTGAGACAAAAGGATGCTAAGGATTTTAAGACTGCCCCTCCCAGAAATTTCTAACTATGAACTTGGAACTAAGAATACTATTTGTGAGGTATCTTAGCCATTCAACTCTTTATTTTTAAAATGTATTTTTAGCTGGGGGGGGGTGGCAGTAACTAAAAAGTAATAAAACTTTAAAAAGTGCATTTTTAGACATTCTTTAATCTTTGAAATTAAAAAGCCTTCAGAATATAAGATAAGCTTAAGGAAAAGCACCTTATTATATGCCTTTGTAGATAGAAGATGCACAAAATGAGACACAGTGTGTCATCAGCTTCAGAACGGCAAATTTGTTTTTAGGGCAGCCCGATTCTTAAGTGGTGATGATCATCCTTTATGTCAAGGGTAGTGGGAAAAATTCCTGCTCAGATCCAATCATTCTACCCCCTCCCTCACATCTCCAAATAATCCTATTATAACGCAAAGCTAGGCCCTTAGTTATTTAACATCTTCCCTTTATAACTAGAGCTGTTTTGGTGTCATACTTTAGAGCAGCTCTGCCAAACTTTAAAATAGCTGTTTTATTTGTTTTTGCCTGCTAAGTATTATTTAAATGAGAGAAATTCGTTACCATTTCCCCTTTCTAAATTCCATGTTAGTTATGGGGGATTCAGGGAAAGAGACCACAAGTGTTGAGAACTATGAAGATGTCTCTTTCTCCTCTGGCAAACTTGGTAATTGAAATAAAACTGACATTGTAATTTTTTTAGACTCTTACATAGCTTTGAGTCAAAATGGCTATATTATGTAGCCTTATGAGGATGTTCATAATTTTAAAATGGATGCATAAATGTGGCTTTATCAAAATGCATGTCAGAAATTTGCTTTAAAATGTCAAATATTTATTAAAATCCTTTCTATAGACAACTTCATTGAGAAAAGTGGACTAGGTGTTGCTAAAATTTGGAGCAAATTTATAAAATATTGAACAAGAATGTAAAAGAATATTGATGAGGAAACCCATGTCAACCAGGATATATTTTATTTTATTTTGATTCATTTTCTAAAATTAAATTTATTGGGGTGATATTGGTTAATAAGATTATGTAAGTTTCAAGTGTATGGACCCCTATGCTCATTATAGCATTATTTACAGTGGCCAAGACAAAAGGTATTTTAGATTCCTGTCCCTGACATTTTATAAAATATTTGTCATAAAATATATAAAGAACAAAGATACAAAATTCATTGTTAGTTTAACCATGTATAATACATATGAGAATGGCAGCTAATCTCTTAGATGACAAAATCAAATTTTTTCTATTATGTTCTTTTTAAAAATTATTAAATTTATTGTGGTGACATTGGTTAATAAAATTATATAGGTTTCAAGTGTACAATTCTAAGAATACATCAAACTGTTTGTGTATAAGTTTTTTTGTCATTTGTTAATTTGTTGCTTTCAGTTTTATATCCTACATATGAGTGAAATCATATGGTTCTTGACTTTTTCCATATGACTTATTTCACTTAGCATGATATTCTCAAGGTTCATCAATGTTGTCCCAAATGACAACATTTCATTTTTTCTTATGGCTGAGTTGTATTCCATTGTATATATGTACCATATCTCTCTTATCCAATCATCTATCAAAGGACACTCTGGTTGCCATGCCTTGGCCACCACGAATAAATATTGCAGTGGACATAGGTGTACATACGCCTTTAAGAATAAACTTCAGATTTTTCACACCCAGAAGAGGTGTCGCGGGGCCACATGGTAACCTCCCTACTGTTTTCCATAGTGGCTGTACCAGTTTACATTCCCACAAACAGTCAATGAGGGTTCATTTTTCTCTACCCCTTTCTGATGCTTGTTATTATTTATCTTTTTTATAATAGCCATTCTAACAAGTATGAAGCTGATATCTCATTGTGATTTTGATTTGTTTTCCCTAACAGCTAAGGGAGTTGAACATCTTTTCATATTTCTGTTGGCCGTTTGTCTGTTTGTTTTTGGAAAAATGTCTGTTCAGGTATTCTGCTCATTTTTTATTTGTTTATTTTTATTGTTGAGTTGTATGCATTTTTCTCTACTTTGGATATTAATCACTTATTAGAGGTATTGGGGCTAATATCTTCTCCCCTTTGGTTGATTGCCTTTTTGTTTTGTTTCTTCTGCTGTATAGAAGCTTTTTAGTTTGCTATAGTCCCGTTTATTTATTTATTTAATTAATTTATGTTTTCATTCTTTATTTTTATTGCATCTTTTCCCATTACCATTTATTGCCCCTATACTCTTTTCCACCTCTACTCACCCCTCTTAGCCTGCAGTTACCACACAGTTGTCCATAAATTCTTTCTCCCCCCCCCTTTGCTCAATCCCTATATCCCTATAGCTGCAAGCTGTCAGCCTGATCTCTGTGAATATGTCTCTATTTTGCTTGTTTGCTTTTACTTCTCTTGCCTTTGGGTCAAGTTCATAAAATTCTAACACCAAGGTCCAGAATCGAAGTTGTTGGTTTTTTTTTAAAGATTTTATTTATTTATTTTTAGAGAGGGAAGAGAGGGATGGAGAGAGAGAGAGAAACATCAATGTGCGGTTGCTGGGGGCCACAGCCTGCAACCTAGGCATGTGCTCTGACTGGGAATCGAACCTGCGATGCCTGGTTCGAAGCCTGTGCTCAATCCACTGAGCTACACCAGCCAGGGCTTTTTTTTTTTTTAAGATTTTATTTATTTTTAACAAGAGGGGAAAAGGGGAAGAAAGTGAGGGAGACACATGCATGTGAGAGAGAAAAATCAGTCAGTTGCCTTTTGCACATGCCCCGACCAGAGACTGAACCCGCAGTGCAGGAATGTGCCCTGATGGGGAAACGAACTTGCGACCTTTTACTTCATGGATGATGCCTAACCAACTGAGCCACACCTGTGCTACACCAGTTAGAGCCAGAAGCAAGTATTTTTTTTTAAGATTTTATTTATTTATTTTTAGAGAGATGGGAAGGGAAGGAGAAAGAGAGGGAGAGAAACATCAATGTGTGGTTCCATTTCACATGCCCCTTACCTGAGGACCTGGCACACAACCGAGGCATGTGCCCTCACAAGGAATGCAACTGGTGAACCTTTTGGTTCACAGGCTGGCACTCAATGCACTCAGCCACACTAGCCAGGGCCAGAATCAAGTTTTATTTTATTTTAGTTTTTATTTCTTTGGTACTTTTTAAAAATTTTCAATAGTTCCAGTATGGTTTTCTGTCTTTTACTCCCATCCTAGCCCATCCCGCTAGTCCTCTCCATCTACCTCCCATTTCCACCCCCCTCCCAGATTTTGTCCATGTGTCCTTTATACTTGTTCCTGTAAACCCTTCCCTTTTCCCTTGAAATTCCCTCCCCTCTCCCCTTTGGTCACTGTTAGCCTGTTCTCTATTTCAGTGTCTTTGGTTATATTTTGCTTGCTTGGTTGTTTTGTTTCTTAGGTTCCTGTTAAAGGTGAGATCATATGGTATTTGTCTTTCACTGCCTGGCTTATTTCACTTAACATAATGCTTTCCAGTTCCATCCATGCTGTTGCAAAGGGTAGGAGCTCCTTCTTTCTTTCTTTCTGCTGCAAAGAATTCCATTGTGTAAATGTACCATAGTTTTTTTGATCCATTCATTTACTGATGGGCACCTAGGTTGCTTCCAACACTTCACTATTGTAAATTGTGCTACTATGAACATTGTGGAGTATAGGTTCTTTTGGATTGGTGTTTCAGGGTTCTTAGGATATAATCCTAGCAGTGGAATTGCTGGATCAAAAGGTAGATCCATTTTTAGTTTTCTTAGAAAGTTCCATACTGTTTTCCATAGTGGTTGTACCAGTCTGCAGTCCCACCAACAGTACACTAGGGTCCCCTTTTCTCCACAACCTCTCCAACACTTGCTGTTTGTTGCTTTGTTTATGATGGCCATTCTGACTGGTGTGAAGTGGTATCTCATTGTGGTTTGAATTTGCATCTCTATGATAGCTAGCGATATTGAACATTGTTTCAAGTGTCTTTGGATCCTCTGTATGTCCTCCTTGGAGAAGTATCTGTTCAAGTCCTTTGCCAATTTTTGAATTGGGTTGCTTGTCTTAGAGTGGAGTTGTGTAAGTTCTTTACACATTTTGGAGATTAAACCCTTGTCTGAAGTATTATTGGCTATATGTTTCCCATTGGGTTGGTTCTCTTTTTATTTTAATACTGTTTTCTTTAGCTGTGCAGAAGGTTTTTATTTTGATGAGATCCCATTTGTTTATTCTTTCCTATATGTCCCTTGCTCTAGGGGACCTATCAGTAAAAATGTTGCTGTGTGAAATATCTGAGATTTTCCTGCCTATGTTCTCCTGTAGGACTTTAATGGTGTCATGGCATATACTTAAATCTTTTACCCACCTTGAATTTATTTTTGTGTATGGTGTCAGTTGGTGCTCAAGTTTCATTTTTTGCACGTAGCTGTCCAGTTCT